>RCUC01164374.1:0-28965 GCA_003697995.1 Taxidea taxus jeffersonii
TTTTTTTTAACCTATCACTCTATCATTTACTTCCCAATCATTTCAGTTTGGCTTCAGTTCTCATCACAATTTTTTTAATAAAAAAATCCATTAGTGGTAGTCATTTTGCTAAAACTGGAAGATAAAAATAGAAGAAAAAGGACAAACAGAAACCCCATAATTAAATACTGAATATAAATTCATCTATTTGTATGTACTTAATGACAGAAGCACAGAAAATACATAAAGCAAAGAATAACAAAAAAAGAAGCACCAGACAAATTTACTCTCAGGTAGAAAAGTCTAGTAAACTTCTCAGTAACTAGATTCAGTCAACACAAATCTGAAAAATAAAGGAAATTTGAGTCCATAAAATATAAAGTTTGATCCAATAGACATATAAAGAATATTATATTCAAAATTTAAGAATATACATTGTCACCATTTTTTTTCTTTTTTTTTCCCATCACCCAGCCACCCCATCCTTCCCACCCTCCTCCACTCCAACAATTTTTAAAAATCTATACTAGACCTAACAATGTAAAAAATTGGTATCAGACCACTTTCTGGGATAAAAATTCTATTCTGTTAAGAGCATATATCAAGGTTTGTTATAAGTCTAAAGTAATTTAAAATAGTATAATATTAGTACTACTGCAGAACTGAGTGATGGAAAAATATGGTGTGCTTGGAAACAAATTCAGACATGTGAAAACTGGATATATGATGGACCTGACAAATGACAGAGGTAGACTACTAAAATTAGGCCCCTTCCTTCCTACTGCACATCAAAATGAATCCCAGGCATACTGAAAACTTAAGTATAAAAGATTAAACCAAAAATCTTTAGGAAAAAAATTTGGAGAATATCTTTGAGACTTTGAGATAAAAACAGCATTCTTAAACAAGAAAATGTATAAACCATTTTAAAAATATTAATAACTTACTAAAGTAAAACTAGAGATGTCCGTTCATCCACAGATAGCATTAAGATAAGTCACAAACTTGAGGAATATACTTGTAACACATGTATCTATAAAATTATAGTATCCAAAATATATCAATAATTCAACAGGATTTAATAAACATCTCAGAGACGAGGAAGGACAAATAACCCATATAAACTTATGGGGAAAATGCACAACTCTGATAATAATCAGAAGACTACACATGATTATGACAATAATATTTTATATCCACTATGACAGTAAAATTTAATTGATTAGATTTTTGATATTAGAATCAACACAATTTATTGATTAGAATGTACAACAATAGGAGTATCCATAGCTTTACGGGATAAGTATAAACTGATAAAACCAATTTGGAAAACAGCTTGACATTTCCTTGGAAAACCATACATATTCTGTAATGCACTAATTTCAGTTAGGTATAAACTCTTAAGAAATTCATGCTAATGTGTACCAGTGGGCATGAATACACACATTTGTAGAAGTACTGTTTATAACTACACAAGCTCACAACTAACTAACCCATAAGACTTTTAGAAAAAAATGCTTATACAAATTATTGTATATTTGTACAAAAGAAAACCAAATAAAACAAAATAAAATAATTAAAATAAAAATAAAATAAAACAAAACAAAATAAATAAACCATAGCAACATGTCCCATCATGGATATATCTGAAAATTTAATATTATAAAAAAGTAGTGATCAATAAATATTTGTGTATGTAGTCAGAAATGGGGAACCTAAACAATATGGGGTCTTTTTGGTGTAATACATCAATAAAAACATCACAAAGAAATTTAAGGACATAAAATTCATGACATTATTTCTAGGCAATAGGAAATAACTAATGATTGGGATGAGTCACACAAAAGTGTCCTAAAACAATCTCAGGGTGTATTCTGTGTAAAGCGTTATTCATGGTAAGATGTTACTTAAATATTTCTTTCACCCTTCATAGATTTCAACCAAAGTAATATTAATTGCAACAGACAGAGTTGAAGCAAATATAAAAATTTACCTGTTTCTTTTAAAGCAGACTTTTAAAAGATGTGCAAAAATATAAAACAATGCCACTTTCCACTAATTTGTCTTATTTTTGGAAGACAGCTATTTTTACAAGATGTATTTTTTTTAATTTAAAAATGTTTGTAAATATTTTATTTATTTATTTGACAGAAAGAGAGAGAGCATAAGCAGGCAGAGTGGCAGGCAGAGGAAGAGAGAAACGCATACTCCCCGCTGAGCAAGGAGCCCGATGCAGGACTTGATCTCAGGACCCTGGGATCATGACCTTAGCCGAAGGCAGCCACTTACCTGACTGAGCCACCCAGGTGTCCCCAAAATGTGTTATTTTATACTAACATGCATGGCTTTATATACTTAAGTGAATTTATGCATATTTTCTAAATTTCCCAATTTTAATTTCTCACATGGTGAGCATAAATAGATATAACCCACCTAAAAAGAAGTTTAGCAGAAGTTTCATGCTTTTCAGCAATTTTTAAGAGTATAAGGAATTCTGACACTAAAATGTGGGAGAACCACTAAACTATAATACTGCTCATGTCCTACTGCTTAAGCTGAGTGATGGGTATACAGTTTTTTTCATTTTATTATTATTTTAAAAATTCATATATATAGTTGACACTTGAACAACGCAGGGTCAGGATTGCTGATCCCTCATTCAACAGAAAATATACATATAACTTTGACTCCTCAAAACTGAACTACTAATTGTCTACTGTTGATCAGAAGCATCACTGATAACAATCAGCTGATTAGTACATATTTTGTATATTAGATGTATTATATATTGTATTCTTTTTTTAAAAGATTTATTTATTTATTTGAGAGAGCAAGCATGCAAACATGCATGGGGTGGGCGTAGGGGGAGAGAGAGAGAGGGAGAGAATCCCAAGCACACTCTCCCTGCCACCCCGAGCGTGGAGCCGCAAGTGAAGTTCACTCTCATGACCCGAGCTGAAATCAAGAGTCAGACACTTAACTGACTAGCCATCCTGGCATCCCTATATACTGTATTCTTAAATAAAGCCACAGAAAAGAAAATGTTAGAGAATTATAAGGAAGAGAAAATACATTTAAAGTACTGTAAATGATAGGGGGGGAGGAGTCAAGATGGAGGAGAAGTAGCAGGCTGAGACAACATCAGGCAGCAGGAGATCAGCTAGATAGCCTATCAAACCATTCCGAACACCTACATATCCAATAGGAAACCGAAGAGAAGAAAAACAACAATTCTAGAAACAGAAAATCGATCACTTTCTAAAAGGTAGGACCAGCGGAGAAGTGAATCCAACGCGACGGGAAGATAGACCCCAGGGGGAGGGGCCGGCTCCCGGCAAGCGGCGGAACAACGGAGCACAAAATCAGGACTTTTAAAAGTCTGCTCCATGGAGGGACATCGCTCCAGAGGCTAAACTGGGGTGAAGACCTCACAGGGACAGTGTGGACTCAGGTCCCGAGGGGTCACAGAAGGATCGGGGGTGTCTGAGTGTTGCAGAGCTCACAGGTATTAGAGCAGGGAAGCGGCTGCGGAGACAGAGCCAAGGTTTCCTAGAGCCGTGGTCTGTGACACGGACCGGTGCTCTGTGGCACGGGCCAGTGCTCTGTGACATGGGCCAGTGCTCTGTGAGAGGGGTCCCCACAAGATCCGGGGAGACTCTGACCCGGGAGAGCTCAGGGATCTATGGGGTTCAGAGACTCCAGGTGGGACTCTGCCAGAGACAAAGACGCTTGGTCACAGGCTGGGTGAACTCGGAGCACTCCCAGAAGCCAGTGAGACGGGACTGATTATACACGATTTTCTCCGAGCGCAGTCTCCGAGCACGGTCTCTGAACGCAAACGGAGGCTGGGGAGACGGGAGTGATTAAACGCTTTTCTCTGAAGGCGCACTGAAGACTAGGGCCCCTAGATATCGGCTCCTCTGAACCGGAGATTGGGAGGCCGCCATTTTCATTCCTGTCCTCCGGAAATCTACAGAAAGCGTTCAGGGAACAAAAGCTCCCGAAAGCGAACCTGAGAGGATTACTTAGCCCGGCCCCTGGTAAGGGTGGTGCAATTCCGCCTGGGGCAGAGACACTTGAGAATCACTACAACAGGCCCCTCCCCCAGAAGATCAAAGAAATACAGCCAAGACCAAGTTCACATAACAAGGAGAACAGCAGATTCTTATCTGGACAAAATGACAAAGCGGAAAAACTCACCACAAAAAAAAAAGAATAGGAGGCAGGACCGAAGGCTAGGGACCTAATCAATACAGACATTGGTAATATGTCAGATCTGGAATTCAGGATGACGATTCTCAAGGTTCTAGCCGGGCTCGAAAAAGGCATGGAAGATATTAGAGAAACCCTGTCAGGAGAAATAAAAGCCCTTTCTGGAGAAATAAAAGAACTAAAGTCTAATCAAGTTGAAATTTAAAAAGCTATTAATGAGGTGCAATAAAAAATGGAGGCTCTTACTGCTAGGATAAATGAGGCAGAAGAAAGAATTAGTGATATAGAAGACCAAATGACAGAGAATAAAGAAGATGACCAAAAGAGAGACAAACAACTACTGGACCACGAGGGGAGAATTCGAGAGATAAGTGATGCCATAAGACGAAACAACATTAGAATAATTGGGACTCCAGAAGAAGAAGAAAGAGAAATAGGAGCAGAAGGTATACTGGAGAGGATTATTGTAGAGAATTTCCCTAATATAGCAAGGGGAACAAGCATCAAAATCCAGGAGGCACAGAGAACACCTCTCAAAATCAGTAGGAACCGACCCACACCCCGCCATCTAATAGTAAAATTTACAAGTCTTAGCGACAAAGAGAAAATCCTGAAAGCAGCACGGGACAAGAAGTCTGTAACGTACAATGGTAAAAATATTAGATTGGCAGGAGACTTATCCACAGAGACCTGGCAGGCCAGAAAGAACTGGCATGATATATTCAGAGCACTAAACGAGAAAAACATGCAGCCAAGAATACTTTATCCAGCTTGGTTATCATTGAAAATAGAAGGAGAGATAAAAAGCTTCCAGGACAAACAAAAACTGAAAGAGTTTGTAAACACCAAACCAGCTCTACAGGAAATATTGAAAGGGGTCCTCTAAGCAAAGAGAGACCCTAAAAGTATTATCAGAAAGGAACAGAGACAATATACAGTAACAATCACCATACAGGCAATACAATGGCACTAAATTCATATCTCTCAATAGTTACCCTGAATGGAAATGGGCTAAATGCCCCAATCAAAAGACACAGGGTTTCAGAATGGATAAAAAAACAAAACCCATCCATATGCTGCCTACAAGAAACTCATTTTAGACCTGAAGACACCTCCAGATTGAAAGTGAGGGGGTGGAAAACAATTTACCATGCTAATGGACCTCAGAAGAAAGCTGGGGTGGCAATCCTTATATCAGATCAATTAGAATTTAAGCCAAAGACTATAATAAGAGATGAGGAAGGACACTACATCATACTCAAAGGGGCTGTCCAACACGAAGATCTAACAATTTTAAATATCTATGCCCCTAACACGGGAGCAGCCAACTATATAAACCAATTAATAGCAAAATCAAAGAAACACATTGACAAGAATACAATAATTCTTTAACACACCCCTCACTGAAATGGACAGATCATCCCAGCAAAAGATCAACAAGGAAATAAAGGTCTTAAATGACACACTGGACCAGGTGGACATCACAGATATTTAGAACATTCTATATTTAGAACATTCCACCCCAAAGCAACAGAATACACATTCACCCCAAAGCAACAGAATACACATTCTTCTCTAGCGCCCATGGAACATTCTCCAGAATAGATCACATCCTGGGTCATAAATCAGGTCTCAACAGGTATCAAAAGATTGGGATCATTCCCTGCCTATTTTCAGACAACAATGCTATGAAGCTAGAACTCAATCACAAGAGGAAATTTGGAAAGAGCACAAATACATGGAGGCTCAACAGCATCCTTCTAAAAAATGAATGGGTCAACCAGGAAATTAAAGAAGAATTGAAAAAAGCCATGGAGACAAATGATAATGAAAACACAATGGTCCAAAATCTGTGGGACACAAAAAAAGCAGTCCTGAGAGGAAAATATATAGCGATACAAGCCTATCTCAAGAAACAGGAAAGGTCTCAAATACACAACCTAACCCTACACCTAAAGGAGCTCGAGAAAGAACAACAAAGAAAGCCTAAACCCAGCAGGAGAAGAGAAATCATAAAGATCAAAGCAGAAATCAATGAAATAGAAACCAAAAAAACAATAGAACAAATCAATGCAACTAGGAGCTGGTTCTTTGAAAGAATTAATAAGATTGATAAACCCCTGGCCAGACTTATCCAAAAGAAAAGAGAAAGGACCCAAATAAATAAAATCATGAATGAAAGAGGAGAGATCACAACCAACACCAAAGAAATACAAACAATCATAAGAACATATTATGACCAACTCTATGCCAACAAATTTGACAATCTGGAAGAAATGGATGCTTTCCTAGAGACATATAAACTGCCAAAACTGAACCAGGAAGAAATAGAAAACCTGAATAGGCCCATAACCAGTAAGGAGATTGAAACAGTCATCAAAAATCTCCCAACAAACAAAAGCCCAGGGCCAGATGGCTTCCCAGGGGAATTCTACCAAACATTTAAAGAAGAATTAATTCCTATTCTCCTGAAACTGTTCCAAAAAATAGAAATGGAAGGAAAACTTCCAAACTCATTTTATGAGGCCAGCATCACCTTGATCCCCAAACCAGACAAAGATCCCATCAAAAAAGAGAATTATAGACCAATATCCTTGATGAACACAGATGCGAAAATTCTCACCAAAATACTAGCCGATAGGATCCAACAGTACATTAAAAAGATTATTCACCACGACCAAGTGGGATTTATTCCAGGGCAGCAGGGTTGGTTCAACATCCGCAAATCAATCAATGTGATACAGTACATTAACAAAAGAAAGAACAAGAACCATATGATACTCTCAATAGATGCTGAAAAAGCATTTGATAAAGTGCAACATCCCTTCCTAATCAAAACTCTTCAAAGTGTAGGGATAGAAGGCACATACCTCAATATTATCAAAGCCATCTATGAAAAACCCACTGCAAGTATCATTCTCAATGGAGAAAAACTGAGAGCTTTTCCGTTAAGGTCAGGAACACGGCAGGGATGTCCGCTATCACCACTGCTATTCAACATAGTACTAGAAGTCCTAGCCTCAGCAATCAGACAACAAAAAGAAATTAAAGGCATCCAAATCGGCAAAGAAGAAGTCAAACTATCGCTCTTTGCAGATGATATGATACTATATGTGGAAAACCCAAAAGGCTCCACTCCAAAACTGCTAGAGCTTGTACAGGAATTCAGTAAAGTGTCAGGATATAAAATCAATGCACAGAAATCAGTTGCATTTCTTTACACCAACAACAAGACAGAAGAAAGAGAAATTAAGGAGTCAATCCCATTTACAATTACACCCAAAACCATAAGATACCTAGGAATAAACCTAACGAAAGAGGCAAAGAATCTATACTCAGAGAACTATAAAGTACTCATGAAAGAAATTGAGGAAGACACAAAGACATGGAAAAATGTTCCATGCTCATGGATTGGAAGAATAAATATTGTGAAAATGTCTATGCTACCTAAAGCTATCTACACATTTAATGCAATGCCTATCAAAATCCCATCCAATTTTTTCAAAGAAATGGAACAAATCATCCTAAAATTTATATGGAACCAGAAAAGACCTCGAATAGCCAAAGGAATATTGAAAAAGAAAGCCAAAGTTGGTGGCATCACAATTCCAGACTTCAAGCTCTACTACAAAGCTGTCATCATCAAGACAGTATGGTACTGGCACAAAAACAGACACACAGATCAATGGAACAGAATAGAGAGCCCAGAAATAGACCCTCAACTCTATGGTCAACTAATCTTCGACAAAGCAGGAAAGAATATCCAATGGAAAAAAGACAGCCTCTTCAACAAATGGTGTTGGGAAAATTGGACAGCCACATGCAGAAAAATGAAATTGGACCATTTCCTTACACCACACACAAAAATAGACTCTAAATGGATGAAGGACCTCAACGTGAGAAAGGAATCCATCAAAATCCTTGAGGAGAACACAGGCAGCAACTGCTTCGACCTCAGCCACAGCAACTTCTTCCTAGGAACAACGCCAAAGGCAAGGGAAGCAAGGGAAAAAATGAACTATTGGGACTTCATCAAGATCAAAAGGAACACAGCAAAGGAAATAGTCAACAAAACCAAAAGACAACTGACAGAATGGGAGAAGATATTTGCAAACGACATATCAGATAAAGGGCTAGTATCTAAAATCTACAAAGAGCTTAGCAAACTCAACACCCAAAGAACAAATAATCCAATCAAGAAATGGGCAGAGGACATGAACAGACATTTCTGCAAAGAAGACATCCAGATGGCCAACAGACACATGAAAAAGTGCTCCACATCACTGGGCATCAGGGAAATACAAATCAAAACCACAATGAGATACCACCTCACACCAGTCAGAATGGCTAAAATGAACAAGTCAGGAAATGACAGATGCTGGCGAGGATGTGGAGAAAGGGGAACCCTCCTACACTCTTGGTGGGAATGCAAGCTGGTGCAACCACTCTGGAAAACAGCATGGAGGTTCCTCAAAAAATTGAAAATAGAGCTACCTTATGACCCAGCGATTGCACTACTGGGTATTTACCCTAAAGATACAAACGTAGTGATCCAAAGGGGCACATGTACCCGAATGTTTATAGCAGCAATGTCCACAATAGCAAGTTATGGAAAAAACCTCGATGTCCATCAACAGATGAGTGGATAAAGAAGAAGTGGTATATATATACAATGGAATACTATGCAGCCATCAAAAGAAATGAAATCTTACCATTTGCGACGACATGGATGGAACTAGAGCGTATTATGCTTAGCGAAATAAGTCAACTGGAGAAAGACAACTGTCACATGATCTCCCTGATATGAGGAAGTGGAGATGCAATGGGGGTAGGCGTTAAGGTGGTAGGAAAAGAAAAAATGCAACAAGATGGGATCGGGAGGGAGACAAACCAAAAGAGACTTTTTTTTTTTTTTTTAGATTTTTATTTTTATTTATTTATTTGACAGAGATCACAAGTAGGCAGAGGCAAGCAGAGAGAGGGGGGAAGCAGGCTCCCTGCTGAGCAGAGAGCCTGATGTGGGGCTCGATCCCAGGACCCTGAGATCTCGACCTGAGCCGAAGGCAGAGGCATTAACCCACTGAGCCACCCAGGCACCCCCCAAAAGAGACTCTTAATGTCATAAAACAAACTGAGGGGTGTTGGGGGGAGAGGGGTTGGGAGAGGGTGGTGGGGTTACATTATATGTTTAAATAAAGCTTAAATAAAAAGAAAAAATATAAAGTACTGTAAATGATAAAAAAAAATCCCCATATAAGTGAACCCATGGAATTTAAACCCATTTTGTTAAAGGGTCAACTATATGCACTTTCTTATACATATCAAGTAAATCAAAATTTAGAGTTTTTTTAAACTACCTACTGCCCTTCGTATGCAGAACTTTGAAAGTATGCTCAGGTATCAGATTTTCCAAAGAAGATGGCTGGGCTGAGATGATCTGTAATCATTAATTGCTCCACCACAGTGATGAACAAAATAGATGTGCATGGTTCCTGCTCTTAAGATGCTGAAAGTGAGGAAGATAGTCATGAAACATATCAACAACTATAATTCTAATTTGTGACAGATGCTATCAAGGAAAATCACAGAGTACCATGGTAGAAGGTAATGGGAGGGAGAAAACAACATACTATTGAATCAGTGGTCAGAAATATAATCAAATCCAAGGCACCTCTGAGGTGATAATGAAAACAAGACCTAAGAATGAGAAGAAACCAGTCATGTGGACACTAAAAAAAAAAAAAAAAAAAAAATCTGAGTGACAGAGAACATATGGGTACAGAACCCAGGATGGGAGAGAACAAGGAGGTTAGACTAACTGAAAGAAGGCTGGAGCCTCATGAATGGCATCAGATAACACTTAAGAGCTGGTCTGCTGTGAACCACACCATGCAAAACCAAGACAACGAGGTTGAATGAATTTTATTCTAAATGTAATGGGAAGCCCTCCAAGATGTTAAAGTTGTAACAAGATCTGTCAGAATACAGCTTAAGTTTTTTTCAAAGAGCGCTATATTTCCTTTATGAATAGACTGGACAGGATCAAATGTGGAAGCCAGGTGAGAGACAATGGCCATAAAAAGACAACACAAGATCTAACAGTGGCTTTAATTGCTGCTTGTGAAAGAGGTATTTGAAAATACTATGTCAGCACTTTTCAATCCCTAAGTGTGTACCTATGCATTCAAGTTAATGACCTCTATTAAAACTAATGTCCTATAAAGCAAGTTTCTTCCATGAGCCCATCCAGCTAAAGGTTCTGTGAACTCAAAGTGACAAAATGACTGGCCAACTAGCTGATTATAAAAGATAGCAATTTCGAAACTGTTCAAAAGTAAAGCACTAAGGTTAATTTACCAACTCAGGTTGCGTGTTTAGCTAAAACATTCAGAATCCAGAGAAGCACTTCATATTGCCCGTGCTGCACAAAGGCATCCCATAAAATCTTTTCTAACCTGCTTTGCCTATGCAGCAATATTAAGAATGCTTTAGTCCTCTATTTTTAAGATATAAGTAGCTAATGATTCTTCCCATTAAAGAATTATATAGAATACTTCCTGACTGACAAGATATCTCCAGGAAAGCAAATGGGATATCAAGGATTCTCAGGTCACAGCAATGTGATCTGTCGTCAATGTCAGTAGTGTCCATTTTGTCACTTACCAGGGAAAAATCCCAATTCTGTTCTACAGTACTCTAAACACTGACAACATCTTACTCTGAAACTCTAAGAAAAATGGACTTGAAAATCCTTCATATGTTTTAACTGAGGCCTGGAAAAGAATGATTTTTACTAATAAGAAGTGGTTTTTAAGACGATACCTTTTGTCTTACCCACATTTTTACTTACAATGAATGTCAGCCAGACTTCACTAAACTTGCAGAATGATTATGTTCCCATGAAGGAAAGAAAATTTAATAACAAGTAGGTCTAAGTGGAGTTATAAAAAATATGCTGTTCAACTTTAAGTATGCAATTACTTTTAAACCAAGAACAGCTAATTGACATTGAAATCTGTTCTGGAAACACTTCTGCTAAAAATTCTTCAGGGGAGGGGCATCTGGTGGCTCAGTCAGTTAAGCATCTGCCTTCAGCTCAGGTCCTGATCTCAGAAACCCGGGATGAGCCCCACACTGGGCTTCCTGCTGAGCCGGTACCCTGCTTCTCCCTCCCTCTGCCCGCCTCTCCCTCTGCCTCCTGCTCCCCTAGCTTGTGCTCGCTCACTCTCTGTCAAATAAATAAATAAAATCTTAAAAAAAAAGATATTTCAGGGGAAATAGATTTTTTCGGGGAGAGGGGCGGTGTGTTGGGGGAAAAAGCCTACCTACTTAATGCATTATAAGCAACAACGATAATGTTTAACAAAGGACAAAATTTACAATTTCACAGAATAGCCAACACTTACAGCATGTGCTGCCTGCATCAACAAAAAAAGAATAAAACAGATAACTATTCCTTAAAGAATGCCCTATATATATCGAAGGGAATAGGACTAGTTTGGTTATAAATGTTCCCACTTTAAGTGGAAAACAGGGAATGCCACTGACCAAGAGAAAAAGATCTAAGTATGTAAACAAAAATAACAATGTAATTAATCAATTATTCATTGGCTATGAATTCACATGTAAAAATCAGATTTTAATTTCCCCTTGACAAATGTTTCCTGATTAGGATTTATGAATTATGGAAAAGATATAAAAACCAGCATTGTTAAAATACTAAAATGCAAACTGCATACATTTTATGTATTCCACTCAGAAAGTACCGGTGACCTTTATACTCTAACTAAATTGAAAAAATAATTTGTATAAATAGTATATTCTAGTTTGTAGCATAAAAAAATGAAGGGAAGGTTAAAAACAGGTAAATTATAAAAATATTATGAAGCTAAAAAAACTTTCAATTGCCATTTAAAGTGTAGATATTTCATTAGTAACAGTAATGATGATTTACTGAAATCATTAAATCTTCAAAATTTTTAAGTAGAAGCCTCCCTCACTATATAATCACTTTCCAGAGAATATTGTAAGTCATTGCCTGAAATTAAAAAAATAATAACATAAAATAAGTAGGAAAACAATGTCATTTCTACCTCTTATTCATGTGATTTATTTCCTTTATTGTATATTAATTTAGTGGTTACGATCTAATTAACATCATCAGACAGCAGTGGACAGGTAAAGAAAAAAGCCTGAAACAAAGGTCTCCATAATTCAGCAAGAGTTTTAAAAGCCTTAGGTAATTAGTCAGACTTACTTTACTCATAGAATTGTGAAGAGTGGCTTAATATCTGCCAGATTAAAGGAACAAATTTATTTTGCTCCACACAATTAGTGCTATATTTAAAGAAAAAAAAACATTAAAAAAAAACTTTTCTTAGAACAGGCAGGTATTATTCCATTTTTCTAAAGGAAAATAATGAAAAGACTGATGTATCTTCATCTGCTGCATTACCTAGTTTTTGTTCTTAAACCAACTTAAGTGCATTTAGAATAGTTAAAAATAAAATCTATCAATAATGAAGCAATAAAATAGCATTAGCAAAAGCAAACAGCATTGACAAATATTGTGGACATCTGCCTTTTTATACTCACACCCTGAGCCACTCCAGCTCATCAGCATCTTAAACATTCACAAACTGTATTCTCAAATTCCTCTTCTCTAGTGATAAGATCAACATAAACTGAGTTTGCTCTTCCCATCCAGACTAGGGAAGAAACAAGGAACAAGACCTGCTAATCATATTGATCCTAATCAACAAGAGAGCTCTGTAAGACTTTTCTTCCAGAACTATATGGGAAAAAAGTGTATTCTTTCTATGGATATTTCTAGGCTGGTAGTGTTATGCCCAGATCACAGGACCACCACCAAGAAGACCACCGAGAGCCAGATGTTCCAAAATGCAAAAGCAAGGCTTTATTCAGGCAGGCTGCAGCTCGGGCTTCGTCCTACACACTGACACAGCAGAGTCTAGGAGGAAGCCCTGAGCTGAAATTTCACAGGGCTTATAAAGGCAAACACCACAAAGTATTCGCACACAAAATCACATGTATAGGCGACCTTTAAAATGATTGGTGCTGGGGTTGCTTAAGCTGTGCTGTTCAGCGGGGATTGGCTACTTTGTCTAGGGGATATCTTTTGAAAGCTGTTTATACCAGGATGGGAAAGTTGCAGGGAGTAGCAGGACCGGTTGGGTCTTGATTAACTTATCTACGAAGTGGGGGTACTTTGTGGTTTAGTAACCAATTCTGTTCCTGGAATTCCTGTCTCCTTGTCTGGAATTTATGCAAGCTCTGGGTCACTCATAGTTAAATATGAACAACAAAATGGCTACTGCCTCAAAACGGAGTTACTTTAGCCCTTCAGTAGAATGTGCATATAAACTGTTGACAATTATTTTATCACCAACCAAAAAAAAAAAAAAAAAAAAAAAAACAGGCTTGGTTTTCCTGGTAACAAAGAAGAAGCACAATTCCTAAATACAATTAGCATGGATTATGAAAGTGAGTATTGCCAGTACACAGGATCTCTACTCTGGAAATTTTAGGATGCTGTTTTTTAGCAGTAAGAGGTTTGCTAAGTTACTTAGGACGCCTTTCTTACAACCTAACAAGACCCCATCCTGCCTAGGCAGAATACCACTGCAATAATTCTGAGCCTATCTCCTGTGAAAAAAACACAGAAACTCGAGAAGCTACTCCCACTTACCATACCCCAACCCACGTGTCTTTGAGAGCATTTTTGATAAAAGTATCCCTTACACGTATCACAGTAAAATGTCATTTTTCTAAGACTTATGTGTTAGAATGCTTACCTTTGTCAAGCTTCAAAGGTACCTTTGTCAGACCTATGCAGACAGAGGAAGGAAATTTGTTTCCAGGGAAAAGAAATTCCAATGAAAAACACTGTTGGTAGTAAGACCTGCGGGTTTATTTCAGCCTTCTGGATATGGAATCAACTCTCAGTCTCACCATTGCCCATGAACTGACACTATATCCTGATATTGGGGTAAATTGCTTTCTCCTGGCCAGAGATTTTTCAACCATCTTTATTTTTCTAGATACTATTCTCTTTCTAGAATATCTTAATTTTTATGCTGCTTTTTTTTCCAATCTGGGAACTTTTCATTTCAATAATCACTTCTCTGTTACCATATTCCTAGTTTTCCAAGGTAGGTTCATTGTTTTATCCTGTGTTCCTGCACTATTTTCATCATGTATTTGACCTGTTGCTTAACTCTGTCTCCCTTGCTGGACCATAATACTTCTCGAAAGTATTATTCCTTCTTCATTTTTGTTTCCCTAGCTTCTTGCACAGTATGGTTATATAATACATACTCAATTTTTATCAAATGAATAAATGTTATCCTTCACAAGTATGTTTTTAAAATATGAAGTATTAAATAGAATATGAAAATCAGCAGGCCATATAAAGAGTAAAGTAATGGATATATGCTACGAAGGAGTCATCTGAAAAAAATCCTTAACTTAAAACTATTAATTGTAGAATTGTATTTCATATAATTTTTAGTCTCAGAGCATATTAGTCAAGTTCTTGATAGTTACTATATATTACACCACTAATTATTAGGCACAAATTATAGAAACATAAAAAGAAATAACAAAGGATTGTAATAATTATGACAGATAATGAAGAAAACAAACAGTAAGTAGTATCAAACTCTGTTTTTAATTTGAATATACATTTTTATTATATGGCCCATCTGAACTTCTGCCACCTTGTTTTACTGAGCTTTGTAACAGCTGAGTTTGATTACTTTGGTCAATGTCATAATCTGTCACATGCCAAAGAACAAACAGTGTTAATCTCTGGGTGAGGTTAGTGAACAATTCATTCATTTCTTAAATCTTTGTTGCAGTTTGTCTTCGTATCAGTCAAACTAATGTACACTACGTGAATAGATACAGGAAACTCAAATTCTCTGAATCCAATTATAGCGAGAAAATCAAAGTAGGGAAAAATTAAGAAGGTTAAATAGAAACTTTGTATTTTTTTAAAAAGATTTTATTTATTTTAGAGGGCAAGTAAGCATGGGCTGGGGGGTGCACAGGGGTAGGGAGAGAGAGATAGAATCTCAAGCAGACTCCACATGGCATTGAATATCAGGACCCTGAGATCATGACCTGAGCCCAAACCAATATTCTGATATCTGACTGACTGAGCCATGCAGGAGCTCCAGAAACCTTCTATTTAAAAAATAAAATAACCCTAAATTCCAAATATTAATTAAAATCTACTTGCTAGACAGTCTACAGATCCTGATAATTTAACTCGTTTACAGTCATGTGTGAAAGTCATCACAATGTATTATATGTACTCTCATATAAGGTAAACATCTAAGATTATCATCTTAAAAAAATCTAATGCGCCAAAACAGTCAGCACTCTAGAGTTCTGTAATGATTGTACTGCAGTCAAGTAATGAAGATCTATAACCTTTTGTTGTAATCCCACAGTGCTGAGAATCTTTGCATCAGGTATCCTTGGTGACAGTGTGGCAATGAAACAAACATTAAGAATTGTATTTTAGTTTCTGAAAGCAGCAAACAGAATAGATGAGGTGATTAGAGCATTTGAATGCATTGGCCAGCATAACTTGACATTCATTTGAAAGGTAGTAGATTGCAGTTCTGAGGAACCTATTGCTATGTTAATCTCTCTGGGAAAGTGTTGCTCTGTGTGTAACAGTTTCAGAGCTTTGAATTTCTTATTTCAAGCAAAGAATAACAAAAAGAAATGCTTTCCTATCAGAACTGGCTGTTATTTGAATGAATTTAAACAACTGAGCAATTCCCTAAATCGCTAAAGTAAGAGACCAGACCAACCTTGAGCATGGGGAAAATAACACTCTAGACTGTGTTGCATTCTAGTGGCCCTAGAACACCAAAATGAAAAATCAAAGAATTGCTCATCAGAGTCACTGAAATTTCAATGTTAATCAATCTGTTACAGAGAAAAGAGGAATAACTAGAAAATGGTAGGAACTGTTACTTTCACAAAAAGCATTTCAACAAGAATGTACTGATTATATGCAGAGAACCAGAGAACTGGGAATTATAAAGAATAAAGACAAAGAAGAAACAGTTCCTGTCATTATCTGATCTCTTGAAGGAGTTTATTTTCAAAGGAAACCTGATCACACATTTGATTATGTAAAAGTTACAAATACTTTAGACTTTCCATTGTGTGAAAACTACAGATGTGGGGGAAAAAATGGGCAATCTGATTAAGATCTGCACTTTTAAGGGAACAAAAAGATTCTAAGGATCTGATATAACTCCATGGAGGACAACTGACCAGACTCCTTACTTCTCCCTGCTCTGTACAATAGATTCATTAGATTATGTTTGGGGGATGTTGTCAAGTGATAGGGAAGCATAATCTCTGCAGCCTCTTAAAACATTTTAGCTTTATTTCAACTTTTTTTTAATGTTTAACACATAATACACCTCCTTTGCAAATATCGGCTTTTTTTTTTAAATCTAAATTGAGATTCGAATTCCTTATTCTCTTTCTCCCTTCCTCTCTGACTCCACAAAACCTACCTGAATCTCAGTGCCCTAGAATTCTCCTTCACTCCTTAGTGATTCTTTCAAGTCTTAGGTCCCAAATAGACACACTCTCTGTAGGTTTACTTGGACTTCTTCCCTCTTCTGATATTAAAATAATGTCTTTTTTCCCAAGATTCTCTCTGTATGGACAATCCTTCTCTCCACCCTGGATCCCATCATCTCCTTAGGGCTTATCAACATCTTAGCTTCTCCATTTTAACAGAACTTTCCCATAAACATTTAAATACATTAAAATATCTCCCATCTAAAATTATTTTTCTTATCCTCACTTTTTACTCCAGATACCACCTAAACACTCTTTTCCCTTCATAATAATTTTTCAATACGTTGTTCTATAGTAGTTGTCTTAGCACTCTAGAAGATAGAATTCATTCTGTCTGAGGGTGGAGGGTGGACAAGTCTTCATGAATAAGTCTTGAAGAATGAGCAAAAAGTTTCCAGGTGGTCAAGGTGGGGAAAGGGATTAAATATAGAAGGAAGCCAACATGCCAAAATACAGAGGTATATAACAGAACAAAGACTGTCCAGGAAAAGTGGTTTCATACCTCTCCGGTATGAGATAAATGTGTATGTGCTTGCTTCAGAAGCAGGGTAAGTAAGGACTGGAAATGTAGGTTATAGCCAAGTTGCAAACAGGTTTTTAAATCTGATTTAGACTGACATCATTGACTAATGAGACATCAGTGGTGAATAACATGCTTAGTTTTGCATTTTAAGATGATAACTCCTCACAGTGGATTGTCTCAAGGGCAGTGAAATAAGATAGTCTAGGTATAAATTCTACCTATGTCACTTTCTGTATGACCATAGGTAATTTATTTAATATCTCTGAACCTCAGTTCTCTCACATGCTTAATAGAAACATTAAAAGCACTTAACTCAAGTATGAGGATTAAAACAGATAATGTATTTTAAGCCCTTACCACACAGCTTTGTATATAGTAAGAATCAATAAATGTTAGTTGCTGTACACTGTTATTCTATTTGTCAATACTTATTCCAAGTAAATATTATGGAAAGAGAATTAAGTATAATCCCCTTGTGAGTGAAGAAAGCTTGTGGCAGTACCACTTATAATTTAAAGAGAAGGGGAGGAAAACAATAGGTAATTTTCTTATGTTTTAATCCATTTGTTATCAAAACACAAAAATATCTGTCAAGTTAGGAAAGTATATTTAGAATGGTCTATCAAAGTATAGTCTACATAGGATACATAAATTCCCTTTAAAAAGTGAAGCAGGATGCTATAACCACTGACAGGAGAGAGCATACCCTCTCAAGGGCAACCAAGGTGAACATCTGAGCACCAGAAGAGGAATTTATCCTCTAGAATGTCTGAAATTGAGGTGTAATGAAAAGACACCTCCGATTGCTTATAGGGAGAGGTGTGCTTTTTCATGAGCAGTTGAGAACCATAGTGTCTCTCTAGGGATATCTGTCTTATAATTGTTCAAGATCCAAACACAGGAGATATTTTGTGTGGGAAGAGGATAGTGTTTTTCAGTGTGTTCAGTAAGGTTATGCCAAAAAAAAAAAAAGAGAGAGAAAGAAAGAAAAAGGAAACAACAACAACAAAAATCAAACATAGGTTCAAAGGAAAAGTGAATTCTAAGAAGAGCCAGTACAATGTAACATCATATTAGAACCAATTATTAGATAACACCCTAAAGAGTAGAAGAACAAATATGGTATAAAGATTCTTTGTGACAACTTTGAAAATAATTATAGCTTTGCATTAGTTATCAAAATTATAGTGAACTAAAATTCTAATGTTAGTCTCTTTATTATATCTATTAAACAACATCTAACAAATGTTTAAAATTCCTCTGAGCAATTCAAGGTAGTAGATCTCATTAATATATTAAATTGAGTTCATCCATATAATAAAGTATTGGTTAATCAATCAGAACAAATGTGCAACCAATTCACTGAATGAGTTAGCTCCAGTAGGTAGGGAATGAAGTAAATGTAACTTTATTTTTTCATGTTTCCAATTTTCCTTGTGCTCCAATGAGACTCCTCTCTGTACCTCAACAGATCACAAGTGATTTCACCAGTCAGATATTAGCAAACTATCTCATTGTCAGTACAAACAAGTCCATTCGAGTTTATTATTTATTTATTTATTTATTTGACAGACAGAAATCAGAAGTAGGCAGAGAGGCAGGCAGAGAGAGAGGGGGAAGCAGGCTCACTGAGAGTAGAGAGCCCGACTCGGGGCTCGATCCCAGGACCCTGGGATCATGACCCGAGCCGAAGGCAGAGGCTTTAACCCACTGAGCCACCCAGGCGCCCCTCCATTCGAGTTTAATATAAAGCAGTGAAATGATCCAGTTCAGAGCTACTCCTCTTCCCCAGCCCAGTGGAAAACCTGCACTGGGGAAGGCAAGCCTACCCAGTATTATTCTGTTCAAACGTGCATAAGCAAATCCCAGAAGATTAAAAGGGACAGAAGTTACCTTCTTTCCCATCCAGAGGTGGGTCGTCCGGATCTGGTAGAGTACACCACATAGACAAGAGGGATTCAGACTCCTTCTCCTACCTTGTCCCTCATTCTCAACATGTGATTTCAACTTCAACTTCAAGACACCTGAAAAGATTCAGATCAAGTCCATATTCTCCCTAGCAGGAAGAAAAAGATGGAGAAAGATCTGACCCTTCTATTTATGCCATTCTCAGAAGTCACAGATTACTTTACTGCTTGATTCTATTGCCAAAACTTGAACACATGGCCTCTTTTTGTTTCAGGAAGACCAGGAAATATTGGAGGGGTAGCCCTATGCTTCCCTGAAAATTATCTAATTTATTGCTAAGAAAGGGCAGAGTAGATATTAGAAAAACAGCTAGCATCGTTGGACATAGGGGCACAAAGTTGGCATATTTATCCATTTCCACTATACTTTTCTACTTCTCTTTCCTCACTCACTACACTGACACTATTTCTTCTAGGTTATGGTAGGTAAGGAAAAAGAAGCAAGAGGTATAAAATGCACAGTCAACTGATTGAGCTATAATCTCACCTTGGTGCCCAAATGAGGCAAATGTCCAGTATTGACTTTTCCTCTTCAGAGTGCTTTTGTGGATTCCACACTGATTCCCCTGATAAGTCTAGGATTTCAGCTTGCTAAAATGGGCATTGCCTTCTCCATTTGGCTGTGAACAATGTTCCTTCGTTTTTGAACTTGTGGCAATCTACCCGCCAGAAAACTATCTTTTGGGATCACATCAACCCGAAGACGATCTGTGTAATCAGAATTCCTTCCAGCACAACTCACTACAGCTTTCTTCTGTGGCCCACATCTGGACAACAAAATAGGCACCATTTCTGCCATTTTTGGTATCCAGCTCACAAACACTATGACCTTCCTTCCTTACTCTGCTGTCAGGCAACTGGCTGGACTCTCAGCTTCAGCCTTTTGTGATAAATTAGGCACTAGTCTCTGCCTGCACCTACAGGTCTTTAAGGCCCCTTATTAGCTCACTCATTTATGGTGACTCTGAAGTATTTCCCCACTATATGGGATGGGAGAAAAAATAACAGCAGAGCTAACAGCTCTCTCTTTCTAAAGACTCCCTCACTCATCAACCGCTTGTGATCAATTTTCAAGATTTTCCAGCAAGCTCTCCAAGTGGCTAATGTGGTATCCAGTCAACTTTAGGTCATATCTAAAGCAATTTGGTATAAATGGTCTGACACCACTTTTGTAAATGTGAAGTAAATTAATTTCTTAAATTTTAATCTTTTGTGCTCAACTAATAAAAAATAATGGCAGAAGTCCCATTAAAATTTCTTAACAGCATTTATGAGATAAAACAAACTGCACAGAATGAAAGTATAGGAGTAAGAGCTGACATGTATATAGCGTGGAACCATCACCACAATCAAGGTCACAAACATGAATAATATCTCCAAAGCTCCTTGGTCCCCTTGGTAATCCTCCTTCTCCTGTACTGCCAAGCCCTATTCCTCTCTTCAGGCAACTACTGATCTGTTTTGTCATTCTAGAGCTAATCACCTAGAACTTAATACAAATGGAATCATACTGTATCTATTAATTTTACTGTGTCTTCTTTCACTTACCATATGTTTTTGTGGTTTATCTATGTACACCATGTATTAATAGTTCATTCCTTTTTATTGCAGAATAAGTTCACTGTATAAATAATATACCACATTTTGCATGAATATTCACCAGTGGATGGATAATTGAAATGTTTCCAGTTTTGAATATGAAAAAAGCTGCATAAACATCTGTACACAAGTCTTTGTATAGGAATGTTGCCATCTCACTTATGTAAAAACCTATGAACTGAATGGATAGGGCATATGGAAGATAGATCATTCAACAGTTAAACTGCCAAAGTGTTTTCTAGTGGCTGTAGCATTGTGCATCTCCACTAGCTGTGTCTAAGAGTTTGAGTTCCTCCACATGCTCACCAAGACACAATATGATCAGTATTTTGAATTTTAGCCATTCTAAAATCTAGTAATGGTATTTCACTGTGGTTTTAGTTTGTATTTACCTAATGATTAATGATGTTAAACAACTACCCATGTACTTATTTGCTGTCCATATTAATTTGCTAAAGAAGGCAATTGGAGGGACATCTGGGTGGCTCAGTCAGTTGAGCATCTGACTCTTGGTTTTGGCTCAGGTCATGATCTCATGGGTTTTGGGATCAAGACCCTCATAGGGTCCTGCACTCAACAGGCAATCTGCTTGAAGAGTCTCTCCCTCTGCAACCCCCAGCTCACAGAACCTCTCTCTAAAATAAATAAATCTTAAAAGAAAAAAAAAAAACTACCACAAATTATTTGGTGGCTTTAAATAACACAAATTTATTATAGTTCTGGAGGTCTGAAGCCTGAAACAGTTCTGGCTGGGCTAAAATCAAGGCATTGGCCAGGCGGCTTTCCTTTCTGGATGCTCTAAAGAGCATTTTCTTGACTTTTCCAGTCTTTAGGACTGCCCACACATTGCCATGGCTCATGGCCCCTTTTTCCATGGCTAGTAATGAATGGTTGTGTATTTCTGACCCAAACACTTCAGCATCTGCTACACATTTAAGGACTCTGATTATATTGGCCCCACCTGGTTAATCCAGGCTAATCTCCCTATTATAACTTCAAATGGCTAGCTACCTTAATTACAGCTGCCACCTTAATTCCCCTTTGCCATAATGTAACCTGTTCATATATTCTAGGGATTAGGACATATAATGGAAAGCCATTATTCTGCCCACTACACATTTCATTTATCATCTGTGATAAAGAATTAGCTCAAATATTTTGCCCATTTTTTACTTGTTTCATTATGAGTGTGTTGAGTTATTTTGTAGGTTTTGAGTACAAGTTCTCTATCAAAAATTTGATAGTCTGTGGCTTATCTTCTCATTCTCTTATTTGTTTCAAAGAGCAAAATTTTAAGTATTGATGAAGCTTAATTTATCTATTTGCTCTTTCATGGATAAATATTTTAGTGTTACATCTAAGAAATATTTGCTTAACTCAGTATCACAAAAGTTTCTCTTAGGTTTTCTTATAAAAGATCTGTAGTTTTAGGCTTCACATTTAGTTCCATAAATCATTTGAGTTACTTTTATATATGGTGAGAAATATTCATTGAAATTCATGTTTCTGCATATAAATATGCAATTGCTTTGACTCAAGGTACGGAAAGGGCTATCCCTTACCCACTAGTTACCTTTGCTTCTTTGTCAAAATTCAATGTATAATTCTTATTCTCTGCTCTCTCCTCTGACTCATCTATTTGTCTATCCTTAGATAAATATCACACTATTTTGATTACTGTAGCTTTAAATAAGTTTTGAAATCAAATAGCATAAACCCTTCAAATTTATTTTTCTTTGCTAAAGTTTTGTTACCATACATATTTTAATGAAGCAATTTGTCCATCAGAAGAAAAGTTTTGATAGGATTTTAATTGGGATTACACCGAATACATATATATATCCACCAATTTATGGGTAAAATGGCACCTTAACAATATTATGTATTTGAATTCAGGTCTCTCTGTTATTTAGATCTTAATTTCTCTCAGCACTGTTTTGAACTTTTCAATGTACAACTTTTATGCATCTTTTAAGAGATTTATCCCTAAACATTGTGTTCTCTATACAATGGTAAAATGTCATTTTTAAGATTTTCAATTTCTGCTTATCTGTTAATATATAGAAATGAAATGAAATGAAATTGTATCCCATGGTCATTGATGTGCTGTTCATTTTGTTTTTAGTCTTCCTCCTCTACCTTTTCATTTTAGGATAGTTTCTATTACTATGTCTATAAATTTACTAAGCTTTTCTTTTGCAGTTTATCCTATTATTAATCCCATTTGGCATATTTTTCACCTTAGACATTGTCAATTTTACCTCTGGAAGTTCAATTTTGGTCTTTTTTGGTTTTGGTTTTGTTTTTAGTATCTTCCTTGTCTCTGCATAACCTTTATCTACATTTTTTAATATATGGCATACAGGTACAATAACTGTTTTCAGGTCCTCATTTATTAATTCTATCATCTGTGCCATTTCTAGGACATGTTTGTATTGATTGATTTTGTCATTATAAGTTTTATTTTCCTATTCCATGTCTGAAATTTTTTATTGGATTATGAATATTTACCTTTTTGAGTACTGGATATTTTTATACTGAAATATTCTTGAATTTTTTTCTGAGCTGCAGTTAAGTTGCTTGGAAGAATTTGATCCTTACATGTTTTTAAGCTTTGTTATATAGTGACTAGAACAGAATGTAGTCTAGAGCCAATATTAACCCACAACTGAGGCAATGCAATTCAGAGTATTCTACCCAATAGCTCATCAATTATGACATTTCCCACTCTCTCTGGATGAAACAGAAACTATTTCCAGTTTTGCCCTGGAGACCATCCCTTCAATATCATCAATCCTTTTGAGTGGTTTTCTCTCCAACCATGGCTTATTCTCACACATGCACATGCTAATCAGTGCTCAATTAAAGACATGAAGGAAATCTTTTGAGATTTCTGGAGTTCTCTCTTTCTCTCTCTCTCTCTTCTCCTGAACTCTGCCCTTGACCTCACAGACTCTCAGTTTCAGCTCCTCAATTTAAAGAAAACTGCTGAGCTCTTACTGGGCTTTTTCTCCCTGTTTAATAGTCTAGAAACCCACTCCTTGTAGTAAGCAATAGTAGAATTTACCTCTTTTTTCCCCATCTCTTAGCAACTACCAGTCTATACCCCACATCCAATGACATGAACACTATTGTTTCATACATTCTGTCTATTTTTTTTTTTATTTTAAGCAAGACATTACAGAGGCAGAATTCTGACATAACCCCCATAAGATTCTTGGACCCTGGGGTATGTATGGCTTTTCCCAGTTATGTAATCCACACTAATCTAAGTACTATTAAGAAGATATTTTGTAAATATAATTAAAGTCCCAAATCAGTTGTTAAGGAAATTGTTTGGGGTGATTATCACATAAATCCTTTAAAAGAACATTTTTCTCCAGATGGTTGCAGAAAAGGAATTCGGAGAAAGTCAAAGCATGAGAAGGATTCATACCATTACTGACTTTAAAGATAAAGGGGGCATAAAGCAAGGTGTTGAGGAGTTGAGAACTATTCCCAACCCACAGCCAGCAAGAAAACAGGTACTTCTAGAGTAGCAAGAAAACTAATTTTGCCAACAAGTGGTTGGTTTGTAAGAGAGCCCTTTACATCACCTCCTCTGAGTGTCTATGACTTCTATAAAGATGCTTGTTGCTGGATTTAGGATCCACCTAGATAATCCAGTATTATCTGATTATCTCAAAAATCCTTTAATTACATCTGCAACATCTTTTTTCTAAATTCCAGGCATTAAAAATTGATTCTAGAAGTAAACAAAACCAATTGCAATTCATTTAATTGTAAAACTGAGTCATCACTAAGATAAATCAAGTATTTTATAAATGTAATTGAATATAAAATAACTATTACAGTAAAGATTATATGTGTAGCATCATTATGCAATCATAAATAAGTAGGAAATCAGACTACATACTATAGCTACATCAATACCTGAAACTTCTGAAAATAAAAATGAAGCACATAGATTTGACAGATATCAATGTATAGAAAGACCCTAAATGTGTGGATTCTGGATTGTTTTGAATATTGGTAGTTGGCCCTGCTAACTTCTCAGAAATGGGTCTTGCCCGCCCCCCAGGTTTACTATGGGCTACGTCACAGCTTCCTGGTTAGAGCAGCCTCATAAGCCTTCCTTATCTGGAAATTATCAGAAACAATAACCTATAAAGTCAGGTATTTACTCACTGGCACTTAATCAAAACTTTGTTTTTGATATCATCAGAAAAGTTAAAAGTGGTTTAAAGATAAAAGAATTTGGGAAGGACATCCTATTCAGCAAAACCCTATAAACTCACTCATATGTCATGCAATTTGTGTAGATCCTGAATATAAACACCACAGAACTAAGAAGGATATATAGGGCCAACATCTCATTTTGGCTAATACACATTCAAAATAAGGGAAAAAAAAAAAAAGCTATGTTATTTCCTCAGCATTATTTCTTGACTCCTTCCCCCCCGTCAGTTCATACTTATGATCATGCTTACGATCATGATATGATATGACACAAGTGAATTGCTGTAATTGTTTTTAAGTTTGTTTTATATTGCTTTATATTTTACCACACTGAACAATACTTTGGCATCATTTTGACCCAGCTTGGTCACATCAACTAATCCCTTAAATTCTGCACAATTTTTTTGTATCTCCAGTACCCTTTCTAATTGACTCATTCCAAACATTTATGTCCTGTACCAAAAAACTTGGTGTGTAACCTAGACAGTGTTTATCAATCTGGGGATCTTGCTAAAATGCCAATTCTTTTTCAGTAGGTCTTGTAGTGAAGACTAAAGTTCTGCATTTCTAACAAGCTCCTAGCTGATGGTAATGCTGCTGATACTCAGACCATGGTCAGAATAGCTAGAACATATTCATGCTCACCAACATAATCTAACATTGATAGTGTAAATAACAGTAAAAATTTAACTTTCAGAAAACTGTTCAACCTTCCCATCTCCCCTAAGGAAATAGCTAAGTGTGCCTTAATGTAGAAAAAAGAAAGCATGTAAAGTGCCAAATACTTTCAACAATAAAGGAGATATTAGATCAGAATTTTTCGATGTCTTACCATAAGAGACTCTTAATGTCACAAAACAAACTGAAGGGAGCCAGGGGGAGAGGGGTAGGGAGAGGGTGGTGGGGTTATGGACATTGGGGAGGGTATGTGCTATGGTGAGTGCTGTGAAGTGTGTAAACCTGGCAATTCACAGACCTATACCCCTGGGGCTAATAACACATTATATGTTTATTAAAAAATAAAGAATTTTTCGATGTCTAACACATAATAGGTAAAACTGTAAAATTCTTTTGTTTTGGGGAGGCTGAAATTGTGGTGGCCAGTTGATTCATGAATTCCCTTTCCTGGTTTATTCCCTTGGTTATTGGATGGACACTGAATGGAGCTGAGTTATTTAGCTTGAAATTTACTCCTAACCTTAACTAATGAGAGCAATTACCATAAACTAGGGAAGATCCCACTAAGTCCAAATTCAGTCCAAAAACGGGGAATGAAGTGGTTTCACCCTGCTGAGAGCTCTTTCACATGCATTTGGCCCTGAATCATTGTTAAAATTGAATGACTTTCATTTCCATCAATTCACAGACAAATTACTCTCCGCACACATCCAACATTCTCCCAAGCCCATGAATAGTACTTGTTTCAGATGAATGAAAGGTGTTTTAAATAGATAAAAGTGTTTCATATTGGAGTCTAAAAATATATAACAGAACTACTTCACATGTTAAAAGACTTTTTCCACATCAATTTCTCTGGTTTTAGATATATTTTTATTAAAAATACTCTAAATAAATACATGTGAAGTAATATTTCAAGTTATAGTTGCAGGCAAAGACAAATAGCAATTAGCCTATCACAATGTTTGCTCAGAGAATATCAAATGGAACATTTTTGCATTATGCTTCATGTTTGAATGAAAATAAATATTTCATAAATGTTCACCTAGTTATCTCCTATGATATTCCTTCCCATCGGTATTGTGCATGTGTCACGTGTTATTTTCATGTTCAACATAGTTCAACATAGTTTTCTGTTTTATACCCATGTTGCTCTGAGGTGTTTTCCTATCCTCTATTTTTATAGGTAAACATTTAAAAGTGTAAGATACCCATAACCAGGGGTGCTTGGGTGGCTCAGTGGGTTAAAGCCTCTGCCTTTGGCTCAGGTCATGATCTCAGGGTCCTGGAATCGAGCCCTGCATCCGGCTCTCTGCTCAATAGGGAGCCTGCTTCCTCCTCTCTCTCTCTGCCTGCCTCTGCCTACTTGTGATCTCTGCCTGTCAGATAAATAAATAAAATCTTTAAAAAAAAAAAAAAGATGCCCATGACCACAAAATAATTTAAGATCTGCTAAGAAACTAGTGAAAAATATAGGAAAAAAATGAATAAATTTTCATTACATTAAATTTTCTCAGTGAGCTATTTACTTACAAACTGATTCCCATTTTTCTCACATAAACTTGTTTTTATTTTTCAGTTGACATATTTTTCTAGTTGTGAAAATTTTACTGATATCTCAGGTTGGGATAAAATGCATAACATTTTCCATTAAAATTAATGGAAAAATTTTGTTCATTTCATGGCTTTTCACTTTAGTAGGAGGATAATTCAAAAATAAATTAAAAAGTTCTTAAATGAGAGATAGGTAAATGAATATAAATATATATGCCATAGAAATGTACTACATGCATTTACCTATAGGTATACATTTACTTACAATATGCAAATACTTGGTACCATCAACCCTTTATCATCTTAATTTTCTCTCACTTAAGCAAGGAAGCAATGTTTGCCAACAGAAAAATTTTCTCTCAAACTGTCAAATACCAAAATATTAATTCTCTACTTAAAAAAAGCATTACTAACATTAACCATTATTCTTATGATTAGAAATCAATCAAGTATAATCAAAATAAAACTTAGACAATCAGACAAATGAAATGCTTTAGTATGGATATAGCACAGGTTGTCAAAATATAATTATAATGGGAATCTAAAGTCAGAGATATTTCTGACACAAACTATTTTTTTAAAGATTTTATTTATTCATTTGACAGAGAGAGAGAGATCCCAAGCAGACAGAGAGGCAGGCAGAGAGAGGGGGGAAGCAGGCTCCCTGTTGAGCACAGAGCCCGATGTGGGGCTCCATCCTAGGACCCTGAGACCATGACCTAAGCCGAAGGCAGAGGCTTAACCCACTGAGCCATCCAGGTGCCCTAACATAAACTATTTTAAAAGGCATGAAATAAGTAATCAAATAATGACAATAATACTCTATGCAGAGCTACTTTAGGGAATATCGAGGTCACTGCAATTGAGACATTATCCCCAAATAATGCAATATATGGAAAGTGGATTGTGAGAGTAGGGAACAAGTCCATGAAAACAGATAAAACCATGCTGACAATGTGACTTAAGAAAATAATATATAAACACAAATAGAGGTCTTCTTTAATTTGACAGCCATTAAGAGACTCTGTCAGTTCTAGAATAATACCATTTTCAAAGTACAATTCCAGACACAAGATATACTAGTATGGTAATGAAATATATTGATCCTATATGTAGATAATACACATATCTGCAGAAATCAATAACCCATCGCTATCTTAAAACAGTACATCAATTCAATGCATTCTGCTATTTATTAATAAATGAATCACTGAGTTTAGAAGTCTGAAAAATGTTTCAATCTAGATTCAAAGGAGTAATTCATTCTCCAAAGGGCCAAGCTAAATGGACTTTCTTGTATGATGTATACTTCATAGAAATTATAGAAAGAGTAGTATTGCAAAATTAGCTGAAGGACAGTTATCAGTAGCACATTAGCACAGCATGCAAGTTCTGAGGTAAACTTGTAAGCCATTGTTTTCTTTAATACCTTTCTATGTCCTTTCCTAACTCCTTTCCCATCTCCAGATAGCTTATTATCCATGCACTTATTCCTAAATGGACATTCAAAATCTTTGAATTAGAATCTAACAGTCCAAGAATATTTTTCCTCTTTCTATTCCCCAATCAAAATTTCCA
>ML110610.1:0-50463 GCA_003697995.1 Taxidea taxus jeffersonii
CCTGCTGTTCATAGTCATAGCCCTGGCCCCAAGCAAAATGTCTGGCACACAGTAGTCACAAACTCCAGTGTTTGAATTTGTACAGCCAAGGAAGAAGCATAGTGTGATTAAAGAGGGAGGGACAAGCAAAGGCAGAAAGCCCTTAGGCAATGACACACATGTCACAGGTGCCATGAGACAGCCATGTGGGTGCTGCCAAACAAAAACCAGAAAAAAAAACCTATAGCAGCAGAAACTTTAAGGTAATCTATCTTTTCTTCAAAAACAACTTGTAGAATGTCCTCTGATTTGTGAGTTAGGGAAGCTGGATAGCAGGATAATTACATACCAGATTTTCTATAGAGAGCTGAAACTGTTTAATTTCACGAAGGGTCTCATTATCTCTTTTCACTTCATTCACATATTGTGCCAAGTCCTAAAGAATAAAGAGAAGGGTATAAAAGGAAGTTAGGATAAGACTGGAGAAGATCCGAAAACTGTTTGAAAGAAAACACACCATTAATTTCATTAGCGGTAGAAGTAATCACCATGACTTTTCAATGACAATAAAATGAACATCCAATCAATCAAAGCTGCAACTGAAAAGCAAGTTTTAAAGTGTCTGGAGTACAGCTGGGAAGACGAAGACGTTGTCATTCACCACACCTCTGAGAAGACCAAGGATAAAAACAAAAACAAACAAAATCTGCCACCATGCAGAACAACAAAAGGAAACTAGGTCAGGAGAATGCAAATTCCAGACATATTAATAACTGATCTTGAGAGAATCACATCCTTACACGGGTTAGAATAAGGTCAATAATGCAATAATGAAGGATTAGCAGGGAGAAAAAAATAACTAAAAGTTTGACAGTGAGTCCAGCAGGACTGTTTTCTGCAACCAGTTGGTGTCTTAGTTCCTGAGAGCTTTCAGTCAGGCCGCCAGTTCAATTTTAAAGAGTTAATGAAGGAGAAGCAAAGAGGATGAGAAAAACCTCAGAGCACTGAAATGAATTAAAAGCGAACAAACAATGCGGGACACATTTCTCCACGTGCCTTCTTCACCTACTTTAAAATGTCTTTTTCTCATATTTGAGGAAACATTAGCTAATCTTTCCATACTGTAAGTAGCTATTTTTATTATATGTGCTCTAGATTTTCCTGTTTTCTGAGAGTTCTTTTTTCTCTACCCTCTTAAATTCATCTGCAACAGTAGGAACAGACCTTGGACAAAAAAGCAATTCTTAACTTTGTTCTAAATGAAAGTCTGACTTTTCATAGGATGTATCTATGAAGGATTTCTTTAAAAATTGGAAACTTGGTATGACTGGAAAAGAATAACAAACAATTGTGTGATGGTTCCTGAGAGGCTCCTGAAATCAGCCGAAGAGCAGAGCCCTCACGGACCCTGGCAGAGGGACACAGAGAAGCCATTAGCATCGTTCTGAGTAGAGTCACATCGCCATTTTGTTTTGAAAACAAATTTCTGCTTACATTTTAAGTTAGGAGCAAATATTTCTTTCAAAGTCAACATGCAGCACAACGTAGAAATTGGAGCATTACAGACTGCCCAGTATGTTTACAAGTCTGCCTTTATTTACTTGTAGCTCTTGATTTTCAGATTTACCTAAAAATAGAGACCCCAACTGAAACCCACCTGTGCTGATGCATAACATCCACAAATGTCAACCCTGGCAGAGAGCCTCACTTGAGGAAAATAAGTCACACCAGTGTTCTGAAGTCACCAGCTGACCTACTGCTTGCACAAGCCATCAGGGTTCTATTAGTAACCACAAAAAGAATGTGAAATAAAACCATTATATTAAATCATTCCTGGTGGTTATAAAAGTTGTCATATGTTCATAAAGAACATACGTTATTTTAATACACTTCTTGGTTTTATGTATCTTTGTTTAACAATTAAATCCATACAAGGATATCTATTTCAGTTAAAAATACCCAATTCTCAGGGCACCTGGGTGGCTCAGTGGGTTAAGCCTCTGCCTTTGGCTCAGGTCATGATCTCCGGGTCCTGGAATTGAGCCCCAAATCAGGCTCCCTGCTCAGCAGGAAGTCTGCTTCTCCCTCTCCCTCTGTTGCTTTCCCTGCTTGTGGTCTCCTCTCTCTCTCAAATAAATAAAATCTTAAAAAAATATATCCAGTTTTCTGGGGTGCCTGGATGACTCAGTCAGTTAAGTGTCTAACTCTTGATTTTGGCTCCAGTCATGATCTCAGGTGAGATCAAGCCCTTCATCAGGCTGCATCGGGCTCCGCACTCAGCTCAGGACTCTGCTTGAAGATTCTCTCCCTCTGCCCCTCCCTCAACTCACATACACTCTCTCCCTTTAAAATAAACAAACTAATAAGTCTTTAAAAAGTACCTATATCTCCCCACCAAATACAAAACTATATACTTAGATACTAAGATATATCAGCATATTATGCATATGTATTAGCAGTTTGTATTCTATTGTTTTTAAACAGGAATAAAAAATACAAAGAAGTTAATGATACATTTGCCTTACCTTCATTGCATCAAGAGCCAGTTTCAGATTTGCCTTCTCAGTAGGATCAGTGGTATGCTTGACCAATTCCTATTTGGAAGATAAAATTCAGTATTACTTTCATCAATTAAAACCAAAATATAAGAAAGAAAACATTTTAAGAAATAAACCATTTTATCACTATTTACACCAAAATATAATAAATGTGACGCAAGTTAACTAGGTTCTATTTCCATAAAAAATCTCAAACTGTAAGAAGACCAACTAAACACCAAAAGGATATAAGACAATGGTTGTAAACACTTTTCATTCAAAGATGAACCTGAATTCTATCCCCCGTCATTACACTGACATCCTTCCCAAATGTCATGAAAGATCCCCTCATTGTCAACTGATTCTGATGACTACTCCTCTCTCCTGGCTTCAGGAACATTAGAATCTTTTGTTTGTTGCTATTATTGTTGGTGGTGGTTACTGCTGATTTACCTGTCTTTCATACTTTCTTCTTTATCTGTACCTTCGAAATTTACCATTCCCTAGATTTTCACCTTGGTCTTCTGTTATTCTTACTGTAGATACTCTACAAATTCTATCACAATCATCTCTATAATGCCAACTCTCACCTAATAAGACAATCCCTCTCAAAGAAATGTGCTCAAACCCAGAACACATGCCGGAGTCCCAGACTCTTCTGTCCAACTAAACAGTTCTACCTGGGTATCTCACAAGCCCATCTAACCCAACAATTCCAAACTTAAGTCACCTTCACCCACAACCCTGCTCTGGTTCCTGTTTATGTTTTATTGAATGAGGACACCCCCACCAATGGAATCACCTAAGCCAAAACCTAAAAAGTGTCCCAGGTGCCCCTCTCCCATACTATGTTCTGGTGATACTGACTCTGATCTTTCACCTGGAAATCATCCTCACTGCCACTACATTGGTTCAAGTCCTTATTCTTTTTCACACCAGTTATTATAAATTTGCTTCTGATTTGTAGCCTCTCTGGACTACAACCTATTCATTCTATTGACATCAGAGCTAGGTTTCTAATATATAAACTGGATCCTGTCTCTACCTTATTTAGACGTCTGTGATGTCCACAAAAGCTTCAGGTCATTAACCATACGTCTTAGACCCTTCATGGTCTGAATTCTGCAAAACTCTTTCAATTTCTTTCCAATCCATCCAAACAACCTATATTCTATCCACATTAAATTAACTGCAATTCTCAAAATACATTCTCATGTCTGGTCCCATTAGGCATGCTGTTTGCTCTCCTTAGAAAGCCCTTCCTCTCTGATGCCCCCATTGAACTCCTACTGTACCAATTCAAGAATCACTTCTCAGTGAAGCTTTCTATGATAGAGGCCTCCAGAAATCCCCAGCCTCCCTGGGCACAATTAATTAGGCCTTTATTTGTACTCCCTCCATGTTTTTTGTATACCTATCACATTGTATGGCACCTACAAGCTTACATTTCATTTTCCCTAACTAAACAGTGAGCTTTATCAGTCTGGGAAGGCAAGGGCTGTTTTATATCATGAATGCCTAACACTTTGTGTTTATCAGGGGAGACATTCAAAAATTTTCGCTGAATTTAGTACCAGTAGTGTTTCTAGTTATAAAGAGGATTTTACAGCCATCAGATTTGTTAAGTATAAAAAACTTGTCCACGTAATATTCTCTCACTTCTATTTTTAATTTTATTCTCAAAGTTTCAAATCCTCTACTCTCAAATACTCTAATTTTATAATTCTGTGATTTCAAAAAAAAAGTATTTCAAAAATTATTTCCCCACTAAAGTATAGCAGTAAGTAGGAAATGTTCAAATTCATACCACATTAATGTAACAAATGTCTAAACGTTAGACAAATTCTGCTCCACACTATCAAGACAGAAAAACATCTCTAGAAATTTTAATCTATATGTTATCCCAAATAAAAATTTCCCTATTTTAAAAAATCATAAAACTATTTTGTTATTATTATTACTTTTTATTATGTTATGTTAGTCACCATACAGTGCATCATTAGTTTTAGATGTAGTGTTCCACGGTTCATTGTTTACATATAACACCAGTGCTCCATGCAATATGTGCCTTCCTTAATACCCACAGCCGGGTCAACCCAGCCTCCTACCCCCCTCCCCTCTAAAACCCTCAGGTTGTTTCTTGGAGTCCACAGTTTTTCATGGTTCATCTCCCCCTCTGATTTCTACCCCCTTCATTTTTCCCTTCCTTCTCCTAATGTCCTCCGTGCTATTCCTTATGTTCCACAAGTATGTGAAACTATATGATAATTGACTTTCTCTGCTTGACTTATTTTACCCAGCATGATCTCCTCCAGTCCCATCCATCTTGATGCAAAAGTTGGGTATTCATCCTTTCTGATGGAGGCATAATACTCCATAGTGTATATGGACCACATCTTCTTTATCCATTTGTCCATTGAAGGGCATCTCGGCTCCTTCCATAGTTTGGATATTGTGTACATTGCTGATAGCTCTATTTTTAACTTTTTGAGGAACCTCCACACTGTTTTCCAAAGTGGCTGCAACAACTCGCATTCTCAACAATAGTGTAAAAGGGTTCCCCTTTTTCCACAACCTCTCCAACATTTGTTGTTTCTTGCCTTGTTAATTTTGGCCATTCTAATTGTGTAAGGTGGTATCTCAATGTGGTTTTTTTTTTCTTTTTAAGATTTTATTTATTTATTTGACAGAGATTACAAGAAGACGGAGAGGAAGGCAGAGAGAGGAAGGGAAGCAGGCTCCCTGCTGAGCAGAGAGCCCGATGCGGGGCTCGATCCCAGGAGCCTGGGATCATGACCTGAGCCGAAGGCAGAGGCTTTAACCCACTGAGCCACCCAGGCACCCCCTCAATGTGGTTTTGACATGAATATCCCTGATGGCTAAGGATGATAAAGATTTTTTCAGGTGTCTGTTAGCCATCATTGGTGAAGTGTCTGTTCATGTCTTCTGCCCACTTTTTGACTTGATTATTTGTCTTTTGGGTGTTGAGTTTGAGGAGTTCTTTATAGATCTTGGATAGCAGTCCTCTGTCTGTAGTGTCATTTGCAAATATCTTCTCCCATTCTGTGGGTTGCCTCTTCATTTTGTTGACTGTTTCCTTTGCTGTGCAGAAGCTTTTTATCTTGATGAAGTCCTAAAAGTTCATTTTTGCTTTTGTAGCTGCTGTGGCCCAGGTCAAAGATGTTACTGTCTATGTTCTCCTCTAGGATTTTGATGGATTCCTGTTTCACATTGAGGTCTTTCATCCATTTTGAGTTCATCTTTGTGTATTTTTCAAAGTGCTGGAAGAAACAGTCCTAAAATTTGTATGGAACCGGAAAAGACCCAAAATGCCAAGGAAATGTTGAAAAAGAAAAACAAAAGTGGGGGGCATCATGTTGCCTGATTTCAAAGTGTTTTACAAAGCTGTGATCACCAAGACAGCATGGTACTGGCATAAAAACAGACACACAGATCAATGGAACAGAATAGAGAGCCCAGATATGGACCCTAATTCTATGGTCAAATAATCTTTGACAAAGCAGGAAAAAATATCCAGTGGGAAAAAGACAGTCTCTTATTTTAAACTTATTAAAGTCTCTCTAGAACTTCATAAATGACCAAAACATATGTTTCTTGAAAACTGCACCTTTTAAAATCTTCAATTGATATTTGACTATACCAAAGTTACAAAATAAATTACTATCTTATTTTGGACATGTTTTTAGTTTCATGATGTCTCAGAGACTGAATGCTTAAGTCCTCATTATTTTTTCATAAAATCCAATTTGATTAAGTTGCTTTGAGTTTAGGTCTCATAAATGTTTTAATGCATTTTTAAGAAATAATCAGGGTTTGAATTTTTCTGATTTCTCAGTAGAACAAAAATAGAGATGACTAATAATTTTGCAACTACAGTTCAAGGAATTTAATATATGAGATGTATAAAGCGCAGCAGACTCAAAATTATATTTCACATACAGGTAGTAGATCTTTTTAAAATGACATTTCACAAGCATCAGCAGAGTTGACAGACTAATACTGTAAGACATTTCCTTGGAGCAGAACTAATGAGCCTCCTGGTACAGCTATCACATTAAATTTATAAGACTCTCCACCCTCATTAGAGGACTAACTGTGGAAACCATAAGCTTTGTGGTTATAACAAGAATCACTTCAAAATAAATGTAGTCTTATTATAATTTATTATAGCAGAAAGCAACATGGAATGTGACAGAATTCTTTTTTAGTTTATGGTTATAAGGCAAAAAGTCCTAAACACTTAACCTGCCAAAAATCAGGAGTATTGAGCACTGAGAGTCTAATAAATGATTCCTGCTAGCCAAAGAAGACCTGGTTAAAGGGATCTTTTTGTTTTGCCTTGGTTTTTGTTGTTGTTGTTGTTGTTGTTTGTTTGTTTTTTTGGAGCCAGTTCTATTGGAAGGACACAAAAAGTGACTTTGTGGAAAATACAGAATCATCTTTGCTAAAAGAAAAATTTTCCAGCTGTTCTGTTCTTTCCCACTAAGCTATACTAACCAAAGAAAAATCACAAGGGGATACAGCCCAAACATAGAGTATATGGAGCATAATTGGTGCTTCATGAATACTGTGTTAAGTGAATAAATGAACAAATGAACAAATGAATAAATGAACAAATAATCAAACTGACAGTTTTAAGTTACATACCTGGAGGAGAAGGTGATACTTTAAAACACGTTGCATAGGAACCACAAGCAAATCTCGAAGAGTGAATTTTCCATTATTTGCTCTTTTGGAACATTCCTAATGAAATGTTTTTTAAAAAACTTTTTAAAAAACTTTGTTAATTTTATCAAAGGAAGCCATAAAGCAAGCATCAAAAGATGCAGAGGCCATAAATAAAACTCTTATTATATAATAAATATCTGTTATTTTCTTCCTCAATAATACTTTCTGAAAAATAGTAAGTATCTAATTAAAACCCATAAAGACAAATAAACCTTGTAGCATTTCAACTCTAAAACCATTCATTAAGCAGAACTACTTTTTCATGAAAATTATTTTCTCTAATGGCCCTCTGGGGTCTTCTTCTACTCACCCTTATAGCTCCACCTTCTACTAATCACCCCTAGCAGGCCTGTGGGCCAGGCATCAGGAACAATTCCCTACTGATCCAACTGGCCACGTGCCTTCCGCATGGGCATGCCTTTTGTTCATTCTGTTCTCCCCAACCACCATGCGTTGGTCCAGTTTCCAACAGGATTATTAATCCTCTTCAAGAACTATACATCTAGGCCTTTTGTGATAGTCCCAATCAAAAATGTGTTCTCTCTGTGTGCCTTGTGGGCATTTTAACTGTTGCTGTACACAGTGTCTTCCCCAATGTATCTTTTACAGCTTTAAGAATCTAGTTCTTACTTAATAAACATTTGTGAAACTGAATGAAATGGAAAGACTGACTCTAAATATTTGCTAAAGTATAAAACTTATGGGATTCAAAGTTTCAAAAGCCTAATTTGTTTTTAATCCCACACTCTCCTTTCTTAAAAGTTTATCTAAAAATAGTGTTGACTTGTGTCCATTCTTTTGCCATTAACTATGACTTTGAGGAAAGTATTCTGGAATATCAAAGCATGAATTCAAATCAAGGCTTGGCTGTGTAACCTTGAACAAGCTGCTTTTTCTGATTTTACTGTTTCTCACACATTTGTGATGTAATTTTTACTTTATTTTAAAATTTTTAAAAATTTATTTGACAGAGACACAGCGAGAAAGTGAACACAGGCAGGGCGAGTGGAAGAGGGAGGAAACAGGCTCCCCGATAAGCAGGGAGCACGATGTGATGCAGGGCTTAAACCCCAGGACCCTGGGATCCTGACCTGAGTTGAAGGTGGACACTTAATGACTCAGCCACCCAGGCGCCCCTGTGATCTAGTTTTAAAAAACAACAAATTTCCATAAAATTATTATTATTAGTGAGAAACTAAGTCCAAAATCCTCAGATAATTGCACATCCCAGACCAAGGAATTTTCCAGTTCATAGAAAGAGTTGCATTCAAGAAAATACTGCTTTATTCATGAGTTTGTTTCCACTTTGTCCAAATTTAGCTTTTCTGGCACATGGAAGGATATATTATCAGGAGCTATAAAGTAAACACCATTAGCTCTAATGACCATAGTGACTTAATTAGTATTTGACTATAGGTCTTAACCAAGAACTGGGGACACATCTGGACATGTTAGCTCATGTCTTGTCAATTGCTGCAGTTCACTGAGAAGAATAACTAAGTCAACTGATTTCCTGCTTCTACAGATTGTGGAGAGTTCTGGATCATGGGTCTCAAGTAGGAGGTTAAACTGTTAAGATTATTATAATGAATGAGTCTCATCTCCCTAGTTGCATTTTAAGTTCCTTAGAATTGAGGTTATATCTTAATGTGTATGTGTGTGTGTGTGTGTGTGTGTGTGTGTGTGTGTGATCCTAACATAGTGTTAAGGAGAGAAATGTTATACTTAAAAATTCACTTTGTTATGTTATAGAAGTCAGTTTAAAACTGCTGTGGAAAGAATTAGTTCCTTGAAGTTCTAAGTCACAAGCACAGGAAGTGAAAAAAAACAACAACAACAAACATTGCTGGCATTTCCTACAACTGGGGTCTGAGTCTGAGGAGTGAAATGCTTATTAGTATTGAAAGTAAATAAAAGGTAGAAGTCACATGCTTATTTGCTCAACTTCAATTCTAACTGAGAAGAAAATAAAGGAATAGGGGTGAGCTAGCTTACAGGATAAGACAAAGAGACTCTGTTACCCTTTGCCATATGTTATCTTGGTTCCAAAGTAGAAAAGAAGACAAAAATCACCAGGAGCAAAAATAACCACAAAACTGAAGACCTGGGTTCCCTGGGTGGCTCAGTTGGTTAAGTGCCCAACTCTTGACTTCAGCCCATGTCATGATCTCAGGGTTCTAAAGCTCACTTAAGATTCTCTCATTCCCACTCTCTCCACGTCTTCCCCCACTCATCCACACACTTGCTCAAAAAAACACAAAAAATACTGAAGACATGCAGGAGGCAGACACACATGGAGAATAGGGTAGCTTTCCCTTTGTCATGTCAGGACAGTCCCAGCAAAGAGTATCTGCTGAGGTGTCACAGTGAGTGTCTGATAAATACTTGCAAATCAGGACCTCGTCAGAAGCAGTGACTTTTCAGGCAAAAAAGGACAGCCAGCAGCCCCTTGCCCTGAGCCTTCCAACTCAGCTGAAGTTTCTCTCTTTCCCTCAGACAGAGAGTGATCTATCGTACAAACTATGTTGCCAGAGCAGGTCATAGGCAGGGCTTTGACAGTGACTCTGAAGGAAAGGAGAGGAACATCCAAACAATGCTGAGTATAATGGAGGTTTGACTGACAACTTGTAGACTTTTATCCTGAGCCAGAATTTTATATCTTTGTTTAAAAACAAAAAAACAAAAAACCCAAATCTGTTTTATGGGGCACCTGGGTGGCTCAGTCTGTTAAGTGTCTGCCTTCAGCTCAGGTCATGACCCCAGGGTCCTGGGATGGAGCCCCACATCATCGGGCTCCTTGCTCAGCAGGGAGCCTGTGTCTCCCTCTCCTCCCTGCTTACGCTCAATTTCTCTCTCAAATTAAAAAAAAATAATTAAAAAAATTAAAAAATAAACTGCTCAACTAGTTGAGAACTAGTTGTGTAAGTTGTAAAGTTTTATCTTACCATCATGTTTTAATTTGAGCCAAGGTGGCTTATGCTTCTGAGACTCTGTTCTCCCAAGAGCAGAGGGAACCCTTTACACTAAGAGGGTGTTGGGTTATTATTCAGCGGTGACTCAAGCCACCAGCACACATAAAGTCTGCATCAGAGAATTACACGAAGTCAGGGGAAAAGATCCATGATAGAGAGTTAGTATGGTTACTCGAGAGCCTGTTGATGTGTAAACTTTCTAATCAATAGTTCCCCATTGTGGGAGTTATGAAACCATACCAAATATGCTAAAACAATCAAAGTTCTATTTTGAAAATCATGTGCCTCTTTTTTCCCTTTCATCACCTGACCTCATTGCTAAATTAAACTGATAAGAACAGATACTACACTTGATCTTAGCCAAAAGGCTGAGAAGCGATGACCTCATTGCTAAATTGAACAAAGGTAACAAAGGGGACACTAGAGAGTCAACTAAGCCAAACACAGCCATTTAAGAGTTGATGATGTATCTTTACCCAACATTTAAGAAAATCCAAACATATGGAAAATATAGTTGGGATGACAATTCATATAACAAACTCTTCCCGTGGAAAAAAAATTATATACAAGAAAAACACAAAAACTTAACACAATCTCCAGATTTATTTTCCATTGCTACCATGTGCTCTGTTTATTCTGGTCTACTCTCCATTTCTCAAAATTTCCCAACCCATCTGGTCAGAATGCTCTCCTTAGAACCTCACCTGTCAAGACTCACCCCATTCTTTGGTGACCTAACTCCAATATTACCTCTCCAGAGAAATCTCCCACATTCTACCCATATTGAAGTGATCAGTCTTACTCATGAGGCCCAATTACTGGTTGTCACATAACAACTTAATCTTACTTATGTCTGTCTCATCTTCTCTCTTATAGGCAATATTCATGCCCTTTTTATACACCTGATCCTAAATGTCTTGTATTTCTAATAACCATTTTTAATCTACATGTACATTATCCCTCATATATCTTACTTTTCTTGTACCTCCTACTTAGGTGACCATAGGCAAATGACTCATAATCTCTCTGAACCTCGGCATTCTCATCCATAAGGGAAGAAAATTAATTGTACGTTATCTCACAGAGTCATAAGGATCTAATGAGATAATGCATGTAAAACAGAGTCATAAGTCGTAGATTTTACTACTGTTATATTATTACTATAATATTATTTTATAGAGCTAGCTATGAAAATATTTTATAAACTTGATATGAAATTATATTTAGAATACATGGGGAGATTTATTATTGCACTGATCTCGAAAGGAATGTATCTGTTTTTGATTCTTTTTTGAAGTATGGCTGACCATGTTTCCTTAGTTTCAGGTGTACAACTTAGTGATTTGACGAGTTTCTACATGATGCTGTGTTCACCGCAAGCACAGCTGCCATTTGTCTCCTTACAGCACTATTACAGTATCACTGACTGCATTCCTTATGATGTGCCTTGTATCTCCATGACTTATTTATTCCATAACTAGAAGGCTGTACCTCCCTTTCCCCTTCACCCATTTTGCCCACCTGCCATCTCCTCTCCCCTTGCTTTGAGGTTTATCTTATTTTATTTCATAAACAAAAAATAAATAGTTACCTCTAATTTCAGTTTTACATCTTCTTTTGTCTTAGAAATGTTGTCTAAACTAGAGATGGCCAACTCCACTCCACTGCAGTACTGCCCATAAATAACCAACCTGCAAGGGAAAAAGAAGAGAGATTTGTAAGACAAAAAAGCCAGAATAAAGTAGAAGGGGAAGAGACAGAATTCCCGTGTATTTATAGCCACAGTTGGGGAGAATCAGAGCAAATCTCACCTGTCCTGTGTTTCTAACTACCTATGTGACCCTGGACAAACCACTTGTCATCTCTCCAAACCTCCACTTTCTCATTTCTTTTAAACACACACCACACATACAGTCGCAGAATAAGGGTCACTCACATTATGCTATTAAAAGGGTATTATTTATTTCTAGATTTGAATGGGATTAATTCCACATACATTTTTTATCAGGTAGATTTTACACACTGGCTTAATGACTCTTAACTTGAAGTACACACGAATGTCACAAAAACAAAATTAAAAATTTCTGTTTATGTCCCTATTAAAGATCAACTTCTTACAGTTTATGCACACTCAGAAATAGCTTTGCTTTATACTACAATTTTATCTAATCATTACTCATGTCTCCACTCATTAATAAACCTCCTGCTCTTTCCTGCTTTTTAATTAAGGAAAACACACTATCTGAAAATTGGGAATGAATCAGAGGCCTAAATGGTGCGGGATGGAAGAGAATTTGTACTGCATGGAGTGTGAGGACTCATGAAGATGGGGAACTGTGGAGTGATATAGATATTTTACAGAAAGGCTGGGTAATTTATTGTTTCTTTTAATTCTCCATTGGGGACAAAAAAAAACCACTAATGAGCTCATGTTTATCCAACTGTTGTTGATGCAAAGCAATTCATTAGCCACTTCTTAGCACTAGGAACTACAAGTGCTTGATTTAAAAAGAGAGAATGACATTTTAAGTGAAATTTCTTGGTACTTCAACTCACAAGAGTTGTTCAGAAGATTTTTTTTTTTTCAAACTTAGAAAGGGTAAGTGCCTTAAAGAGAAAATTATAAAATATGAGAGTGGGAACAATCACAGGCACCAGCTAATCTTCCCCTAACATTTACAGATGGAGAAAAGGAGGCTCAGAGAATTAAAATGACTTCCTGAAAACCACAGAACTCAGGGGTAAAGGGTCTGATAAAGAACCTGAACCTTCTGACTTACAGTACAAAACTCTGGGTCCTTGTTTTTGTTTTTTTCCTTTTTCTTGATACATATATAGAACTCAAACTACTTTGCTGAGATTAACTGTCCCATGTTCTAATTATTACCCAGGCAGTATCTTTTTTTTTTTTTTAAGATTTTATTTATTTATTTATTTGTTAGAGAGAGAACATGAACACAGGCAGACAGAGTGGTAGGCAGAGGCAGAGGGAGAAGCAGGCTCCCTGCCAAGCAAGGAGCCCCATGTGGGACTTAATCCCAGGACCCTGGGATCATGACCTGAGCAGAAGGCAGCTGCTTAACCAACTGAGCCACCCAGGCATCCCACCCAGGCAGTATCTCAATGGACAATGGTAATAGCTATTTATGAGCAATTTTAATACTAACCCTCACTATAATCACAAACTGATAGCCACCACATTTAAGTTAAAAGTTACCTTTCCTTGTAGTTAATAAAAACTTGATACAAGTTCTGGTCATTTTTATTTACAATGGAATCATGAATCTCTTGCATTAGGTTCCGATGAACTTTTACAAGTTCCTTAGGAAAGAAAAAAACCAAAAAGCACATCAAAGGAAATTATAAATCAGGACCAAAAAAAAAAAAAAAATCACCCACACCAAAAATCCATATCTTTGCTAGACTTGTTATTCAAGGAGAAGCTGAATGCCCTTAATATAGAAACCTGCAACCACAGATAAAGAAAGGAGGAAGTGAAAGAGGGAAAGGGAGGAAAGGAGAGAAGAGGGGGGAGGAGAGAGAAGAGGAGAGAAGGGGAGGGAAGATGAGGGCGAGACTGACAGGCCAAGTACAGAGAAAACAGTAGTTTCAGATCAGACTTGAATCGTCAGTGTCCTGTGAGGAGAAAAAATTATCTCACTACTTATTAAAGGGTAATTTATTCCTTGTATAAAAATATGTACACTCATTTTCATTATAATCACTTTAATTTTTTAAATAAAACTATCCAAGTGCTTAATGTTCTATTGACGGAATAAAGTAATGATTCACATCCTTAGGACATAAAAATGTAGATTTGCACTTTGGTCAATTAGTGGTGTCCTGGTGCTAAGCTAACAATAATCACACTAAATTACTTGAAACCAGACAACTAATGGCATAAATAAAGAGCAGATAAATTGTACCAGGCAGTTTGCTAGAGCACCTCAGAAGTCAGGATTTCACTTTTTTCCTGATAAGCAAGTAATTTTCAGTCAGGCAGTAAATACACGTCACAGCCAAGAAAAGAAATTCTACTCGAGGTGCTATTTCTCCCATTATCCCTCCCCTGCACCTTGGGGCACACACTGACTTCACCACAAGCTCTTTCCTTAGCAGGGTGGGAAGGAAACAGGAATATGTTGGCCCTGTCCGTTCGCCAGAGAGCATGTTGAAGCCATAAGACTAAGGACTGTAAATGTGCCCTATGTTCCAGTGACAGCGGCAGTAAAGTGGGTCAAGATCCTCATCTTCCTAGAATCTGCTTTATGCTAAACATTCACCTGTTATCGTGACATCTTTCTTCCTGCTATGCTATGAATCCATGAGAGTATCTTCATCTGGCCAAAATCAGGGACAAGGACAATAATTGCTAACTGACTGATGCCATCAACACTGAACATAAGACTAGGGAACTTTCAGGTACAACAAGCAAGCTTGTGCACAAAAGCTTATATAGTGTAGCCATGAGCTATCTATTAAAACTCAAGCCAGTTTGAGAGGTTTAAGAACTTGGATCTTGCCTAGTACGACCTTGCTTGGCACAGCATCTGGTTTGTTTCAATGCTTCTAGGTAACTATCCTTTAAGATTATAAGATAATTCTCAGGGAGTCTGAAATTCAAAATGCTTACATAAATGTGGAAAAAAGCTCCTCACCTCGAACCACTAAAATGGATTCTTATATCATAAGGAAGTAGTGTATTTCAGAAATGGTAGTTAAGGTTAGTACAGCTAGAAGTGGAAGAAGAAAGCACCACAGAGCAGAGTGATGCCCTCAGGACAGTGTCTATAGGACAGGGTTGGAGGGTTGGAGTAGCAAGAGAGCAGGGAGTGAGGCATAAGGAAGATCCCACAGGACAGACAGAAGGTGGCACCAGGGATTCCTTGACTCAAACCACCTCTTCCTGACAAGGAGTTAAGAATAATACATGAATCTTATCCATGTGTGTTCAGCTTGCCTCTCAACTGACTTTGGCTGAAGATATGACATATCCTTTATTTCTGAAAATAAGGATATAAGAACTCAGGAAGCAAAAAATAGAGTTAAAATTCCTAAAGAATACAGGAAAATATTAAAATAGGAATCTGGAACCCAACAAGAAGATAGGGATTTTATAGAATTTATAACACAATTATAAGTTATATAATTTACATATGTTATAATGTATATATAAATTAAATACATTATTATATATCATTTATATATAACATAAAATTCCTGTTATAATGTATATATATTATATACAACTCATATATTATAATGTATATATAATTTATATATTATATATAATTTATAATTTTTATATATTATGCATAATCTATAATACAACTTTAGCTAGCATCTTTGTACTTACAGGAATGTTGATGAATACTGAATCAAATTCTGCTGCTGTCAGAAATCTTTTTAGTGGCGCCATGAAATACTACAAGGATAGAACAGAGAAGTAATAATTAAGCACAACTTATCTTAATAGTTCTTCATCAACAAATAATATTTATTCAAAATCAATTGTTTATCCATATAATGAATACCAAGAAAAAAGAACTCTTAAAGATTTTATTCCTTTTTAACTTTTTTTTTTAAAGATTTTATTTATTTGACAGACAGAGATCACAAGTAGGCAGAGAGGCAGGCAGAAGAGAGGAGGAAGCAGGCTCCCTGCTGAGCAGAGAGCCCGATTCGGGACTCGATCCTAAGACCCTGGGATCATGACCTGAGGCAGAGGCTTTAACCCACTGAGCCACCCAGGCGCCCCAAGATTTTATTCTTGAATACAGATATAAAGACATAATACAAGTTAACACATTTAAAGTATAGATTAAAAGGTTGCAGCAATAAATACTTCTGAAAGTAAGAAAAAAAGAACACTATTGACTGAATTGGCAAAAAAAAAAAAAAAGGCAACATTTTGGAAATATAGGAGTGATACTAAATATCCTTCAAATGTCTTGTAAAGATTCTAGATCACTGAGATTATGTACATGTGCAATTTATGGCTCATCCTCTTCATTCTTTGAAAACTTTAGTTCTTGGCCTGCCATATTGCTTTCCAGTACCACTCCAATGTCCATTTCTGGCAATCTCAGTATATGTGCAGATGATCCTTCCAATAGCCTGGCCTTTCAGTTCCTTGACTTCCAGTAATCTTGTGTTCCATCATAGCTCAGCTCCCTACTTTGGAGGTCACATCCCAAGACCTTCTCATCATCAACAACCACAAGGCTCTATAGTATTATTTTCAAACAATCAGCTCTCTGACCACTACCCTCTCCTTGACAGCTCATTCCTCCAAGGAATTCTTCAACACCACTGGATCTGCCAATCCACTGAACATCCTGTGTCTCTCATGTCTTCACTACCCTTCCTACCCAGTTTACACTCCATGAACCATCATCAGAATCACTTCCTTGCATATAACTGTTCCCTCCACTCTCCTGTTCCATTGTGCTTTTCTGGAGGAAGAAAACTCTGGTTGAATCTATCTTGCTATATATGTTGAGCATGTACCTAAGAAGTTAAACACAAACAGATTGATGGTCTAATTTTCAACTGAGCCTGTGATACTCCATAACCTTACTACATTTCCCTAGTCAACTGACTCCAACCCCCCTCCCAAACAACTCTTCCACACCTTCAGTGCTTTTCCTGAATGTCTAAAACTTTCTCACCAGCTCTCCGAGTTCACTGCTTCTCTTCCCTCATGCTGCTTCAGCCATCTGGGCTACTGCTCTTCTTGAAACATGTGGAACACAGTCTCCACTGAGGGCCTTTCTTCCAGGAACTGTCCTCTCTGGGAAATTGGCACAGCTTGCTCCTTTAATTCCCTCAGCTATCTGCTTCAATGTGATCCTACCACAGACCTTCCACTATCACTTGACATAAAATAAAATCAGCCCACCCCCATTACTCTCTGTCCTCTTTTCCTGACTGATTTTTCTTCAGAGAATTTATCACCACCTGAGACACTTATTTGCTTAAAGTATAAACCCTCCCATGGGAGAGAGAGTATCACTGACAACCAGAGTTTTGTTGTGTTTCCTACTACATCCTTGGCCTCTAACACCATGCCATTCCATTACTAAGAAATCAGTAGCTAGTTGTGGGATGAATAAATCTGCTTTGAGATCTTTAAATCCAAAGTTCTACTGAAACGTAGAAAACACACACACACAGAGTAGACACAGTCCGTCTTCTATATTAACTATAAAGTGTAGTACTTAGGCATCAAAAATAATACCTGATAACTTACTTTTTCTATTGACTCCAATGTTTCTGTGTATTTTTCTTCTGTCTGCTTAATTTCTGCTAGGCAGCAACTTCGTACATCATTTTCTGGACATTTCTGCAATTAGAGTTATCAAAAATTATTTAATCAAACATATGTCTTACTCTTTCTGGCAGTCTATAGAAAGTGCTCAAAATCACTGACTTTCTTAGGCTTCCCATTCTAATAAAAGACATAACTGAAAGATACATTTATTGCATTTATGAAGTATCTGTTTTTAAAAATTTGAACCATGTAAATGAAAGTTTTAAATAATTAAAAATAAACTTCTGAGCATAGACACTCTTTATATTGAAAATATCTCTTTCATTATTTCATCTGTTTCATTTACTGAATCTGGAAACATCACACATGGTGTGATACAGTTTTCTTACTGTACAGCATAGTTCACAAGTGCTGTGGAGTTTCTGTAGTGTAGTGGTCATCACGTTCGCCTGACACAAGTGCTGTAGAAATACTTGCAAAGTAACAAAAGGATATTTAATAAATAAAAACCTTAAAATACTTTTTTGAAAGTTAACATCTTGGGATGCCTGGGTGGCTCAGTTGGTTAAGGGGCTGCCTTCAGCTCGGGTCATGATCCCAGCATCCTGGGATCGAGTCCCACATCAGGCTCCTTGCTCGGCAGGGAGCCTACTTCTCCTTCTGCCTCTGCCTGCCACTCTGTCTGCCTGTGCTCTCTCTCTCTCTCTCTCTCTAACAAATAAATAAATAAAATCTTTAAAAAAAAAAAGTTAACATCTTGTGTTTGGCTCACCTACTACTAAGACTGGAGGTATTACAGCATAACAGGAAGATCAAAGGTATGGGGCTTGGCAGAATTGGGTTCGAGTACCACTTTTTCTATTAGCTTGTTTTTATGAACAAGTTACCTATTTTCTCTGTGTCTCAGTTATCTCATCTACAACACAGAGAGAATTCTGGTTCTAACCCCAAGGAAATGTCAATGAGATAACCTGGTAAGGCACATAGCACCTTGAGGAGTATACAAGAAGGACCCTCCCCATTTAAATGATCATTGCTGTTAAGCCTGTCCCCAATAAATGACCCGGCACTGCCAGCTGAATGAAGAACTGCCCTTGGGAGACACACTGAAGAATCTGCTGGTCCCCAAAACAGAAGATAATTCTAGGCAGTACAGATGATACTCTGTCACCTAGAAATACTCAATGTCCTACCATAGGCAGTCTGTCAACTCACACAGTGGGTTAAGCACATTTTACACTTACTAAACACAGACCAGGTATCTGGTTTCTATCCCACGGAACTCACTGCTCCCTTTCTGGGGCACTGGACAAGCATCCAGCCTTTTTTTTAAATGCAAGACTATAAAGAGAGAGAGCTGAGGAAATTCATCAAAGCACTAGAAAAACCTAAACCACCATCCAGCTGATGAAGATAAGGCTTTTGTATTAAAAAAAGACTACAGGGGCACCTGGGTAGCTCAGTGGGTTAAAGCCTCTGCCTTCGGCTCAGGTCATGATCCCAGGTTCCTGGGATTGAGTCCCGCATCGGGCTCTCTGCTCGGCGGGGGGCCTGCTTCCTCCTCTCTCTCTGCCTACTTGTGATCTCTGTCTGTCAAATAAATAAATAAAATCTTTAAAAATAAATAAATAAATAAAATTTTAAAAGACTACATTCATAAAAGCCTAAGCAACTGGCCATTTTTTTCAAAGTATGAAAATGTTTTAGAAATACAGGAGTGATACAAAATATCCTTTAAATGCCTTGTAAAGATTCTAGATCACTGAGATTATGTACTTGTGCAATTTATGGCTCATCCTCTTCATTCCTTGAGAATTTTAGTTCTTGGCCTGCCATATTGCTTTCCATTACTACTCCAATGTCCATTTCTGGCAATATCGGTATATGTGTAGATGATCCTTCCAATAGCCTGGCCTTTTAGTTCCTTGACTTCCAGTAATCTTGTGTTCCAGTAATCTTCCAGTAATCCAGTAATCTTCCAGTAATCTTCCAGTAATCTTGTGTTTACACAATCTTGTGTTTGAAAAAATTCAAAGTAATTCTTTCTGAATGTTTTAGATTTTTAATGGCAGATAAACCTTTGGGGGCACACACTGACTATGATAACATCTGAAACTAAGTTTATAAAACACTAAAAATTCTAGGAGCCCTTTAGTGAAACAAAAGAAAAAAAAAAGACTTCTTCTTAACACCCCTAACAAATATAAAGAACTATTCTTTAACATGTATTTAATGCTACACCAAATTTAAAGAAGACTGAATTGTTTTGCAAGAAATTTCCTTTCATGGTAACATAATTTCGTGATTCCCTGGAATTATGTTCTATTGCCACTCGACCACTATTTAGCTGCCCAGCATACCATCTCTCTTTCAGACTTGCTTTTTTCACAAGGAAAATCAGAGGACGAGACCAGGGATTCCCTATGGTTGTTCTGAACTGCAAAATGTCATGTCCATGTGTTTCCAAATACAGTAAGTCATGATTATATAGTTAAAAGCTAGCAAAGGTAAAAAGAAAACCAAAAAACTATTCTAGCAGAAGTTACATAAATAATTATAGGAATCAGTCTTGCAAGGAATCACTTCCTAATAAAACACTCGAAGTAACTCGAAACATAAGGCAAGTGGGAGCATACGGGTTGATGTGCTTCCTCTGCTTTCATTAAGTCCTCGTAGACTTCTCCACCTTCATCTTCCCCATAAACACAGTCATAGAGACCGTCTTCATCCTCCACGTGGGTTTCACTGAAACAAAGGTATGATACCCATGTCACTTTCTATCATGCAGTAAATGCAACAGCCTAGTAGAAAATCCAGAGAGGAATTAAAACGGGATTCACGAAAAGAGTCAAAAGGCTTTACATTACAGCCTTCTCCCTCCTAATGAGAACAATGCCCAACAACAGAATCCACCACGGATGGCAGCAACAGTTAACATTCACTGGTATTTGCTATGTACACGCACAGAATGATCACTCTGTATACACCATCTCAGGTAGTTGGCCCAGGCCCAGTATTCACTGTGTTCTCAGGTAGGCATTATTATTTAATCCATTACAGAGATAAGGAAGTTGAGAGAACTAAACGGTTATTTATTTGACTTGCCCGTGAAAACACAGCTAGTCCATGCCAGATCCAGATTTAAAACGGAGTCTGTCTTACATTCTGTGTTCTAGTCACTCTATCCTACTGCCCCCATTTTTCCTATTTTGAGGCCTGAGGTTAGTCATCTGTTTTAAGGGGTCTAATATGGCAAAGACAGAGGAGTGGGGAAGGATCTCATAGTTTATAAAGGTGTCTTTTAAAAAGCAACAGTTTCTGCAGGGTTATTACTGCTGATATCTAACACCATGGTTTTTCCAACCCTGCTCCTTCCCACCCACTCAGAGGGTCTCCACAGGTCCCCTCTTCAGCCAGATTCTGCTATTATCTGTTTTGATTGTACTCTGTTTAAAGAAATGGTCCCAAGCCCACAAGACATTTTTAAACACCATTTGAAATCTGCTGGGCTCTTGACAGTTGAAAACCATCCCTATTTTTTAAAGTTCCCAGGAGAACATACACAGTGATGGACTGATGTACTTTTCCTAAACCCTTCATATGATATCATAAACCACTCAGTCCAAGTTGAAAGAGCTGGTCCCACCTATCACATGTTCTGTTCCTATTCCTCAAGTCTCCCCTTTCAGTTCAAGACTTTTATAGCCTCTATTACTAATAATCCCAAAGAATTGAGATTAATAAATTTAGACATGTTAGAAAGAAGCATTAATATTTCTCAGAAAAAGAAATTCAACTCCTTCAATCCTGCCAGCCCTAATCATCTTTCTTGGGCCTGTGCAGATAGAACATTATAAATTGATATGCACAAAAACAAGAACACCATAACTGTAAACGTCACTCTACAACTTGGGTCATTTTTCAAAGTAGGCTCAATCACCACGTTGTCTATGTTTGTACTGAAGGGTTATTTGGGCCTTTGACAGGAATAAACTGTTTCTTCACCCAGAAGAAAGAAAGGTGCCTTAAGGGAGAGTGATCTGGCGGTAACAAACGTTTCAGGGGGCTCTGCTCTGGGAAAAATTTGTCTTAGGGTTAGCTGTCCACCCATCCACTCACCCAGAAGACATTTACTAAGGACCTACGGAGGTCCAGACTTTTCAGTGCTAAGAATGCATAGACTAAAGAAGACCCGAGAACTATCCCATAGTCAAGTGACTATGGACACCAACATGTAATTCTAGAAGTGCAACAGAGCAGATGAATGCAGATGTGGGAGCAAAGGGAAGAGTAACTCTGACTAAAGAAGTCAGGGAAGGGTTCACAACAGATACTACATGTGAACTGGATCTTGAATATATTTATCAATTTATTTAATAGGTATTTGCTAACTGAATACCATGTTCCAAGAGATATGGTTGCAGATGAGGCACAGTTTCTGCTGTCAGAGGTGACACGTACTCAGTGAAAAAGGGGAAAGAACATTCCAGACAAAGGATACCAAAACATGTGCAAAAGCAGAAGTTCTGAAGAGCCCAGCAACATCAAGAGTGGTGCCCCATTCAGGTAAATGAATGTGAGCCCCAGAGGGAAGAGCTAAAACCAACCTGTGAAAGGCAGTACACCCTCTAAGTACAACCTTACGTGGGCATTTGGGATGCAAGCAGAGGTTTTATGAGAGGGCAGAGTAGAGGCAACAAGACAGTAATCCCAGAAAGGAAACCTGTGGGTAAGAGATATTGAGCCATAACTAGACTGAAGGCAGATGAGAAGAGAAACAAAGGGACTTCAGAAACTGTGTCAGGTGTAGTCAACCAGACTTAGTCAGAATTAGGGAGAGGGAGGAAGGAGTGAAGGATGCCGCTCGGCTTCCTACTCTGTAAAACTGGGCAGATGGCGCGTCATTAGGTAATTCCAGAATTTCCATACTGAGGGGTTTAGGCCAGCAATCCAACCAGAGAACAGGGCTGGGGGGGGGAGTTGAACCAGTCTGAACATCTTCTATGACATGTCAAAGGAAAGCAAGGTTTGATGAGTCCATGAGGGAGCAGGGATAAGAAATGATGAAGGAACAGGCTCTGCATCAGAAGGGATCCCATTCAACAAGAAGCAAGGCTGTGAAATCCACTTCCCCGCTACTCCTAATCCCAGCTCCACGGTCTTTGACCACAGCCCCCATTCCCAGAAAATACACCTCATCTTGCTGAAGTGTTGTTTTTGAATCTTTCCCATGAGGGTAGAGGCACATTATGTATGAATACATACAGATTTTTCTTTTACCCTTGTAGGAGGTATGACACCTAAAGCACAAACAACAAGATAAAAAATAAACAAGTGGGACTGCATCGACAGCAAAAGAAACCAGCAACAAAGTGACAAGAAAACCTATGGCATGGGAAAAGATGTTTACAAACCATCTATCTGAAGAGGGGCTAGTATCCAAAATATATAAGAACTAGTACAATTAGTCTATATAAAGAACTACTACAACTCATATAACCACCACAAAACAACCCCATTTAAAAATGGGCAAAGGACCAGAGAAGATATATGAAAGGCCAACAGGTACATGAAAAGATGTTCAGCCTCACCAGACATTAAGAAAATGCAACTTGAAACCACATGAGGTATTACCCTATGCCAGTTAGAATGGCCATCATCAAAAAACAAGAGATAAATCCTAGAAAGGATGTGGAGAAAAGGGACCCTTCACACACTGTTGGTGGGTCTATATATGGGTGCAGTCACTGTGGAAAATAATAGGGAAGTTCCTCAAAAATTAAAAAGAGAAATATCATATGATCCAGGAATTCCACTTCTGGGAATATATCCAAAAGAAACAAAACCACTAAGTCAAAATGAAGTCTGCACCCTCATGTTCACAGCAGCATTATTTACAATAACCAAGACATGGACAAAACCTCAATGTCTGCTGATGCATGAATGCAGGAAGAAGTTGCAGTGTGTGGCACATACATGCACACAATATGATTCAGCATAAAAAAATGAGGAAATTCCACCAATTGCAATAACATGGATGGACCTTGAGGGCATTATGCTGAGTGAAATAAGACCAAGAAACACAAACACTGTGTGATCTGACTTATATGTGGAATCTAAAAAAATACGAAACAAAAACAAAACCCCCAAAAACAGAACAACAGCAACAAAAAAAACCCTCACTATAAAAGAGATCAGACTGGAGGAGATCAGAGATGGAGGAGAGGGGTAGGGATAACTGAAGGAAGGTAGTTAAAAGGTACAAACTTATATCAATCCGGTAAATAAGGACTAGGGATAGAATATAGGACATGATGACCACAGCCAACACTGCCGCATAGTACACAGGAAAGTTGTTAGAACAGTAAATCTTAAGAGTTCTCACCACGTGGAGAATTTTTTTTTACCCTTTTCTTCTTTCTTTTCTTTTATCTATACAGATGGACAGATGTTAGCTGACCCTACTGTGGTAATCATTTCACAATATATGTAAATAAAACTATCATGCTGTACTCCTTAAACTTACACAAGGATATAGACCAATTATTTCTCAATAAAACTGGAAAAAAGTTTTTTTTTAAGATTTTACTTATTTATTTGACAGAGATTGACAGAGATCACAAGTAGGCACAGAGGCAGGCAGAGAGAGAGGAGGAAGCAGGCTCCCCGCTGGGCAGAGAGCCCGATGTGGGGCTCCATCCCAGGACACTGAGATCATGACCTGAGCCAAAGGCAGAGGCTTAACCCACTGAACCACCCAGGTGTCCCTGGAAAAAGTTTTTAAAAAAGAACTGTATGAGTGACACACATGCATGTGTGTATGCGTGCACACACACCCAAGACTAGGCTAAAATTCTTTGAGTTTTGTTATTCAATCCCATACTAAGGCAGCTTTTCTTGCTAACAGTTTGGTCAAGAATTCTTGACCTGCATAAAATGAGCCCGGGTCGGGGCAGGGGGAGAGGAGGGGGGTGCCAGGGGAAGGATGACTGTGATTCTTCAAATGGTTATCAACAATAATCTATATTACTTTCCTGTGTCCAGGTCATCTATATATGGCTGTGAATAACACCCTGATCATAAAAGTAGAAAAAGCAGACACTGTGCAGCCTAGCCATCTCACAACCTCTCTGCTGCATTCTCTGTTTCTCTCCACATGAGAACAGAATGATTGCCTCTGCAGCAGGGAGGACAATATTGTTTCTAAGGGCTTTCCTTGGGGTGATTTCAATCCCAAAAGTCAGACTTAAGGCTATGAGCCCACAGAGATCATAACAAAGCTAAGACTGAAAACCAAAGGCAAGCACTTATAGGAATAACACCATGTTTGGACCTTCCACCACCAGATGGAGAGTTGAAGCAGGCTGCATTTCCCAGGCCCTGAGCTGGTGTCTCAGAGCAGCTGGCTCAGGAGCCCAGATTTTTCCAAACTTGGCTTGGGGTACACATCCTTACAGGATTTATCCTGACATCAACACAACAAGAGGAGGGGAGGCTATGAAAGTTAGCAGGTGTAAGTGACAATTGGTGGGGCTTTAAAAAAGAACATTAAAATAGCTCTAGAAATAACATATTCCTTTTTAAAGATTTTATTTTATTTGAGAGACAAAGAGAGAGAGGGTTTGCAAGTAGGGGGAGGGGGAGAGGGAGAGAGAATCTCAAGCAGACTCCATGCTGAGCGTGGAGTCCAACATGGGGCTCGATCTCACGATCCTGAGATCATGACCTGAACAGAAATCAAGAGTCAGACCCTTAACCAGCTGAGCCACCCAGGTGCCCCAAGAAATAATATGTTTTTTTTTTTTTTAAGATTTTTATTTATTTATTTGACAGAGAGAGAGATCACAACTAGGCAGAGAGTCGGGGGGGTGGTGGTGTGGGGAAGCAGGCTCCCTGCTGAGCAGAGAGCCTAATGCAGGACTCGATCCCAGGACCCTGGGATCATGACCCGAGCTGAAGGCAGAAACTTAACCCACTGAGCCACCCAGGTGCCCAGAAATAATATATTCTTCCTAATACTTCAGAGGAGTTGGTTATATTACCAGAACCATTATAGTCACTTTATGAAGACTGTAGCCAACTCAGTGAGATGATCAGCAACAATCTTGCTCACAATCAGTGAGCTCTTGGAAGTTTTAAGAGGAGCTAAAAAAACTATCCTTCATCCACATGTAAAACATCAAACTTCAAGGCCCATCCAAGTGCCCCCTGTTCTGGGACAAGCTGCTGGCAATCCTGTCAGCACTCTCCTCTGCTCTCCTACTGGAAGTTCTCATGGAGGGGGCAACTCAGGGTGTTTCCAGGGTTCCATGCAGTGAGGAAGAACCCCAGCTCTGGAGTAAGAACTGTCTGGGTTCCAATTTGAAGACTAAAACTGGCTAGCTCTATGACTTCCAGTAAGTTTCTTAGCTTCCCACGATTCGGTTTTCTCCTTCATAAGTTGGGATAACAGAATCAACCTCAACATGTTGAAGTTAGGACATGATATAATGCATGTAACATGGTTAGCACAGAAACAGGCACTCAACAAGCCCGTATGAACCGACAAGACAGCTCAGGCCTGAAGCAGAATGCCAGCAAACAGGAGAGGAGATGCTGGATGCAATTCTGCTTAATCATTCAGAAAACAAATAGTTACTAAGGACCTACTATACACCAGATGCTGGGTAAAGTTCTGGGAGCACAGCCAAGAACAAGGTAAAGTCCCTGGCCTCACAAAGTTGACCTTCTAATGAGCAGATGGAGAATAAATGAAGCCAACAAAGATGGTCTCAGGCAGAAATGAGTGCCATAAAGCCAGAGAGCAAGGGGAGGGGCTGGCAGCAATTTAGAGAGGGTAGTCAGGAAGGCCTCTCCATGGAGGGACATCTGAGCAAAGGCTGGAATGGTGAGGGGTCAGCCATTAGGGCAGAATGAGAAAGGTCCTACAGCAAAGAACAAGCTTAGAGTGCTGGTGCACTGGGATGGATGAATGGAAGAATTTCCACAGAACCTGCATCCCTTTTGGAGCATAATCTATTTCTTACTAATATTCTTCGCAAACATGCCTGATCTTTGTCATCAGTTCTTGAGGGGTGGGGATCATTTTTTATATTTATTCGTAATCTGTACAAGTCATTCAATCAGCAGAAGATAATCAGGTGCAAGGACCTTTTGCCTCTCCTGACTACTAAATAATAAAGCCCAGAAGGACTCTCTGTGCAGAACAAACACCATCTAATGAAACTCCCTGAAGAATTCCAGCCCACATTCATCTCGCCTTTCCTTGAACTTACAAAGCACGCACTATCTGCCCTACAACTCCAGAAGCAGATCTTGTTTCTTCATCGCTGTTCCCTTCACTAATTCCAGCTTCACCCACCACCTCGAGTATGCCTTTGAGAAACTTCCAAATTTTACTTCATTGCAATCTGTTCCTTGACTCGTCAAAGGGACCGGCATGGCATGGGGTCCACAACAGGAACTAAAAGCCCAACTAGACCCATTTTCTTGTGAAGCTTTCCATCACTAGTTTGAGGTTAATTCTTATGTGTCTTAATCATTAAATCATTCTACCACTTAGGAAAGCTGTCTTAATAGGCCTGGTTAAAACCCACAAAGCATGCAAACATTAGCGGTGGTTTAATTTTGCTGAAGATGCCCAACATACTCTATCAAATCAGGAAGGCCTTTGTAGATGTCTTCATCACTAATGCTCTCTTCAGTTGGGAAGGGCCTAGAAAAGAGGGAGGGGAAAAAAAAAAAAGAACAAACACAACAAAGATGAGTAAGCAGCCACGAGGCTGGGCATTGAGTTCTCACTAAATGCAGAGCCCAGCTGCTGCCACAGTGGTCAGATCAGTCATCGCATTTAACACAACAGCCTGGGCTTCTCTCAAAGTGCCCATCCTGTGGTGGTGCATGGGGTCTGCCAGGGACACTGTGGCACCTGCTACCCCAAATTAGCTGTAGCAATGACCAGTGGTCACCACCGTCACCTGAGCAGCTGTGGACAGGCCACACGTGCTGCTTCCCTGCAGGCTCTGCAGCTCCCCAGCTCAGAAAGCCCGCAGCCGCCCCAGCGCCCCTGCCTTCAGCACCGTCTCTTTCCAGTTAGGGAATCTGATCTGACCGACAAATGGTTTGGTACCAATCATCCCTGCATGACTCAGCCCACTAACAGAGATAAAAATTATTAGAAGATCAAAATATCCGTGCCCTTCACCTATGATTATTGATTCCGGCAGACTATTCTACTTGGACTTCAAGATATTTAAGTTGTATTTTTTTTTTTTCACTTATTGGACAAATGAGTAAACCCTAGGCCTTAGGGAGAATAGGAAGTTTTCTTTGTTCCCTATTAAAAGAAAAGCAGTTTAATGTATCTCCGATTTCTAGCCATTGACTTTTTTGCCTAATGTACTATGTACTATTTTTATAACCCCAACATAATGCCCTAAATGCATATCTAACACAATCATAATTATACTATTGTGCCAGAAGTTTTACTTTCTTTAATATGCAGGCAGGATGTCATGTTTCATAAAAATAAGAGGATCAAAATAATAAATGAGAGCTAGTAATTGCTAAAACATTATACTCGATACACTGAAAAACATGTTTTCATATTAATTTATGGATTAATTGAATACTTAAGACATTTAAGGAACTTAAATTTTTCAAATAAATTAAAATGTGTGAGAAATGCCAGAGTTTCAAAAACTTTTTTTCTTAAATAAATTCAGGCACATTTGATTATGCTTTTTATGCTTTTATACCAATGTAAGTCCATTGTAGAAAAATTTGGAAATATAGATAAGAATAATTAAAAAGGAAAAGAAAACCTTCTAATGTATATCCTTTCAGAACCCAAAATACATAAATACATAAAAATAGAATCAGGCTATTTCAAAATCTGTTTATATATAACTACATGTATATGGACATATATATATTAACATGGAAAGATGAATTGCATAGAGCAAATTATAAGGTGCTGAACACGTATCCAGCCTAGAGATGACTTCTGTAGAAAGCTGCCAAATTCATAGCCCATTTCCAAGAATCGGTCTGCAGAGTATCCTTCCTGGGGTCACTGTGTTTTGTATCCAGGGAATGGGCTGCTTGGCCACTGCCGATCAGTCCTCTAACAGTGCTTATGTCCTCTCCCTTAATATCCGAATGTGAGCTGGACACAGAAAGGGACAACAGAGGGAGAGACACAGCATGATAGAACCCCATAATGGCTGGAGACTAAAGTGGGGAGCTCTGAGGAAACAAGATAAAAAATGAAATCCATTCAATTTCCAAGCAGCCTCGCTGGGTGGCTATTGACACTGTTTCTCTGTATTTCTGATGTTATTAATAATACACACTTCTGACTGATCTAACTTGAATATGTAGTATTTTAAACAGGGAGAGCCCAACATGACATACATGTCTACATTTATTTCCATGCTTACTGACTGCATAATACTCTATGGCATGGAGAGGTCATAATTCATTTGACCAATTTACTTCCAAGTTTTTCATTTAGTACCAATCCTTCAACTCATGTCCTTGTACACATGCCATTTTATACTTGTCTGATTACTTTTTAAACTCCTAAAGTTGTGAGTTATTGTTATGGACTATAGGGAGTAAATGTACTACAATAACTTGTCAGGTATTTATTTACTTAAGCATTTGTGGGGTTTTTGATGAATCATATGTAATGAAATGTTGAAGGAAGTTAAGAAAACAAACTGTTTTACCAGTTTTAACAAACTGTTAAACAAACAAACAAACTGTTACCTTATCAATAACAGTCAGCAGTGAGTTGCGAATGTTTAACCAACAGGTATTATTCAACTTTACAAGTAAGTTCTTAGTTGCTCAAGTACTTTCAAATGTCTATTAGGCATTTACACATCAGGCACTGTACATGCGTGAATGAGGCATGGTTCCTACAGGCAAAGTGCTTTGCAAACAGTAACCATTCCATTAATAACTATTACAATCAAGGATTGGAACACATGAATCACAGAGAAACGAGCTTACCTGATTCCTGTGGCCAGTGCTATAGGTGTGCGAGAAAGTCGTGATAGTGTTTCTATAACCTGAGAAAAAAGGAAAAGTGTTAACTGGACATGTATTTCAGAAAAGATAAGAATTGTTTTAAGAGTCTTACAATCCAGTATTAACAACGGCAGGAGAAACCTAAATTTGCAGACACCAACTAAGTATGGAAGGGGAAGGGCTATTTCTGAAAATTATAAACACCTGGATTATAATTGTTTCCTTTAACGTTGAAACCCTAAGCAGATTACTAAGCATCTGATTTGCCGTTTCTTTATCATTAAAGCAAGGAGTTAGGGTAATACTAAAGGTCTTGTACCTCCACTTCTACAGAATCGGAAAGGCCTTGTAAAGCTACACTGTCCAAAACAGTAGCCACTGGCCACACGAGGCTATCTAAATTTAAATTAATTAAAATTTACAAAATAAAAAATTAAGTTTCCTAGTTGGACTAGCGACATTTCAAGGGCTCAGTAGCCATCCGTGGCTGTTGTATTGTGCTACCCAGCCTTCAAACACTTTCATCATCACAGAGAGTCCTACTGGGCAGCACTGCTGAATGGCTAAGTGGTTTAGAATGTGGACTCTTTTTTATTTTTATTTTTTAGAATGTGGACTCTTGAGAGCCAGACCACAGTTCAAATCCTAGCTTTGCCTGTCTTCAGCCATCCAACCTCAAGCAAACTACTTTAGTTCCCTGGGCTTCAGTTTTCTCACCTGGATAGTGCCTGTAATTATAGTGAGCTTCTTTGTAATCATTAATTATAGGAATTAAAAAACTAATACGTGAAACGTATTTAAGTGATAGCGATCCTTTATAATTGCCAACTTTAAGAAAATTACCTTATTGTAATTCTGAGTATTTGCGAAAAAAGAGTTTCCTAAACCTTTGATTATCTGTATGTATTTTAAAGATTCCTTATGAAGACTTCAGTACCTGTGCTCTGCTATAGTTTTAGCTTTAGAACCTAGCGATTTTACCCTTCCTTACCACTTTTACAACTAAGATCATCTCTGTCAAAGACTTAGCAAGGAACCCAAAAGGCTAAAATGTACTTTTCCCATTAAGCCTGTTTCTACGATAACAGGTATGATTTGTCCTAACTCCCAAAACTAAAGAAAACTTAAAGAGGTTCTTCTATAAGGACTATTCAGAATGAGGGAAAAAAGAAAAAAGAAGAAAGGCAAAAATCTCTGAGCTGAGTTAATCTAATTTCTCAGTTCAGATGTGGAAACCTAATAGCAAGCTGTCCAGCACTCCTCAGAAGTAGCAAACAAGCATTAGCCACACACATACCTATTTCTTGCCTACTTCAGAAGGTAGTACATTGCTATAGTTATAAACATACAACTTTGGAGAAAGAATGTCTGGTTGAGCCTTGGCTCTTCAACTCACCTTTACTAGCCTCTATAAAATGTCAATAACAAAAACCACCAGCCTCATAGAGTTTACTGAAAAAATTAAATAATACCCATCAAATGCTTAGCTCAATAAATGTAAACTTTTATTATATAAAATATTATTATACAAAACAAATAAAATAAAATTTAATTGAAAGACTATGCAATTTCTGTTGGGTTTTTTTTTTTTTTTATTTGTTAGAGAGAGAGAGCAAGCACAGGCAGACAGAGTGGCAGGTAGAGGCAGAGGGAGATGGAGAAGCAGGCTCCCTGCCGAGCAAGGAGCCCGATGTGGGACTCAATCCCAGGACGCTGGGATCATGACCTGAGCCGAAGGCAGCTGCTTAACCAACTGAGCCACCCAGGCGTCCTGAAAGACTATGCAATTTCTTCCTGGTTTCACCTTGTTGAACATTTGATATGAAAGCAAAACACAACTACCTAGATAAAACTAGGTATCAATTAATTTCCCATAATAAAGATAAAAGTATCTTCAGTCTGTAAATTTAGATCATGAATGAATAAATAAGTTTATCAAAATAAACTGATTCAAAATAAAAATAACCATTTGTTAAAGATTCTAAAATTATGCATTACTGAAGCATCTAGCTTTTGGAAGATTCTGGAATAATCCACGGAGTAGTATCTAGACTCATGAATTAATGACACTGTTAAATTTCAGCATCAGCCTTATCCTGATGTGCCCTGTTTTCAAGCTGTGGGGTGAAATCTGTTTCTGATTTTATTTTATATAATTTAGCATTGCCATCACTACGAAGAAAAAATAACATTAGTATCACGTATGTTGCTACTATGATGTATTTTACTACAGCTATTTTATACTCTAATAGAAAGGTATTTTATTTCTGGGGATACTGTCTATAATAACTATGATGTATCTAAAAATCAGAATGTATCTTGTGTTCCTTTTCCCACCAACAATCAGAATTACTCACACAACCCATTGCCACCCAAAAGACTGCAGTTTGCATTTTGCACAATTGTCCACCAGAGGGAGCCAGAAGATAGTATATCACTTTAGTCCTACATTAAATGTGTCTATAAAGTACAAACATTTCTAAAAAATCAACAAGATGAAACAAACTCCTATTATTTATTTAAAACTATTACTTATTGCCATTCAGTAATAGAAAAATAATGAAGGTGAGAAGGAAGGAAGAATAATACATAGCATGTCTTAAAGTGACTCTCTCAGGACCATCTCTCAGTTTTGCATCTGATTGTGCATCAAGTCCATTCATTAACTCTAAGTTTAGCCAAAGCAAATAAGACTGTTTAGTCAATGTAGTGTTTTTAGAACAGTGTGTATTCCACAAAGGTGGAGCATATCCGGATTTGGAATAGGCAAGTACACAAATTAATGCCAGATTCTCCAGACATGAGAAACATGTCTTCAAGAGTATTTACAAAAGAAAGTATCCCCAAGGACATTAAAAAGACTCTTTTCCCTGAAATGCATTAATTTCTAAATTGTTACCTCAACACAATATGAAATTAGAAACATGAACTCTCACAAAGGGTAACTAGTCAAAACATTTGCAAGTTAATAGGCTAAGAACCAACTACTAAATCCACATTAAGGTTATTTTTCTTGACCTACATCTACCCCTTGCTTAATAAGCAGCAGCATTTGCAAAGAAATGAAAATATTTCCAGATAAGCTAAATAACAGTTACCATGAGAAGAAGGTGGAAGAGATAAGTAGGGCTCTTGTAGGCTTGCTTTTTAGAAGGGGGGATTAGATCCCAGAATCTATGAAGGACCACTGACGAAGTCTAAAAAGGAAGATACCCAGGTCAAAACTCTATTTTTAGATCACTCAGCCCAGTGAAGGACAGACAGGCTTAGGAGACACAGGGTATAGACAAGGGGCCAGGAGACCCACGAGGGTGTTTTCTTAATCGTCCAGATGAGACACAGAAGTCTAAGCCAGCAGCAGTAGAGACAGAGAAGTGAAAATGTGACAAGTATTCAGGCATAGTGGCTGATGCACTGTGACAGCAAGTGAAGAAGAACCCAGGACAACCTGGTCAAACTTTTAAATAAAGCATGGAGATGGCCAGCTCCAAGGCTGCCTACTGGGATACTCCTGGGCAGGATGCTCTCATTCTCTCTGTGTCCCTCTCCATGGCTGACCACATACATCCTGAATTTGAACAGGCCATTCCCTCCACCAGAGCTTTCTTGGACATCTCCCAATCCAGTCTGGGTCCTTTGTGTTCCTGTAGGACTTAACTCTGCCCTAGTAACATCACCTTATTTAAAAATTTATTTGCTATTTAAAATAGCTGAAAAGGACTCATGTTTATTTTGTCAAATTGAAATAACATGGTAATACACAGAAGTTGTTCCCTACACACACACACACCTTCTGCCTAAAGGAGACCAGAGCTAAAAATCTGGTGTGGCTCTTGCATAAATTTGTTCCTTTTTCTTCATGATTGTTATTTTAGGTGCTATGTTCCTATGATACAGATTTTTCCAAAACATGAGTTTGTTATCTAACAATATACCCCAGACAGTTGTCAACACATTCAGATTTACTTCATCACCTTAGTGCTGTACAACATTCCAGTGTGTGTAAACAACATTATGATTTAACCATTCTCCTGCCAATGAGCTTTTTCAACATTTTGCTACTAGAGCAATCCTGAAATTATAACCCTTGCCAATTATCTTTTCAGTTGTGTCTAGGTATTTCTGTAGGAAAGATTCTCAGAGGGGATGGAGAGGTCAAAAAGTATGACCACTGCTCTTTGAAAACTTTTTACAAATCTATACTCCCCTGAAGAGTGTCTTAAGAATATAACAAGATATTCTAATGACCTGTTTACTGTCTGTCTTTCTCATCCGACAGTGAAAAACACCTTAAGGGCACAGAACTCCAACTGCTTCTTCACTGTTCTTTCTTACCACCTAGTTCACAGCCAGAGTCATAACAACCACTTAACACAAAAATATTTGTTGCTCAAACAAATGAATGACTAATACTTAACTTGCAAAATTGTTGTGAGGATTGAGGACCATATGTGTAAAGATATGTAGAGCTTAGCCTGGCACAAGCAGAGAATTAAAGAAGGTGCCCATTATGAAAATTAAATATTAGATATGACAAAGAATTACCTATCTCCTCAAATCTAAAAGCAATATACATAGTGACAGCCCCCTCCATCAATTTTTTCTCTCTAATGGTGATTATTATTTAGCTTGAGCTCTTCATTTTTACCATCCCCATTAAGTGAAGAGCCATAAAATAAAAGTTTCCAAAAAAAGAACTGTACACTAATAAAGCCACCCAATTTAACCACTCTCTTGATGAGACCTTCTAGAAAAATTCTTACTTTCTACTTATCCAGCCCATTCATACTGTTGATAATGTAATTTGTAATTAAAACAGGTCACCCATGCAGAAGCAGTATGTTACAGCTACTTCTGCGTTCCTGAGTTAAGGAGGCTATTGCCATAGACAATAACAGCAAAGAACCATAGGGATCAGCAACACAGGTCTGCCAGAAAGTGTTAATAGACTGTGGATTTATCTTTTGAGTTCTCTATCCTGAAGTTTTACCTCTTAGTCCTCTCCCTGATCCAATGGAAAGGCTATTAATAAGATTCATGATCAGGGATCGAATTCAATAGGAGTTCCTTGAGAAGAGACCTTACAGGAAGGTGGGCTTTGCAAGGCAATCCAGGGCTACAGGCTTGAACCCCAAGTACAAGACAAGCTTAGTAGTTTATGAAAACATTACAGCACCACAGCATGAAGTTACTATCCAGCAGCTGAAGCTAAAGGCAGGGATACCTCACAATGGTTCTCACAGGCTCAGAGCAAGTACCCCATGTGGTCATGGAGGAAAAATCCAAGCCCTCAAGGATGTTACTCAGATGTGGCTAGGGGTGATGGACTGAGTAATTCAGACAGAAACACAGGCTTCTAGACTCCATCAGGTGCGACCCAGAGGCAGCCCAGAGACCTGGTATTACCCAGGCACCCGAGACACCAGGCTCTAGATGAAGCAGCCTAATACTAAACTCAACCAGATGGTGACTCTCAGACTAACAATATATTTTACCTCAAGTCTCCTAGGAAATCAACAGAATTCATTATCTTAATTTTCTTTGAAATTCTAATTTCACACAGTAAATTACCCCATTAAGATACACCATAGCTTAGCGTCATTTCTAGCAGCGCATTTGAGATCCTTCGTAAACACCTGGTTGTTGCTTTGAATACCGTAGACTATTGCTGGAAGATGTCCCTAGCACTTCCCCTATGGACAAAGCAAAGGAGTATAGCCAGATAAGATGTACTCAACAATATTTCTGTATCAAGAAAATTATGAATCAGGAGAAATGAACTTGTATTGTTTGAGAGAGTAGAGTATCTATACAGATTAAATGTGGCTAAATTATATATAGTTTGTTTGGGCCTTGATGATGATCATAAAAGAATTACTCTATACTTATTGTTTCAAAACTTCAAAAGTAAAGCCCTATAGGAAAAAAAAAAAAAAAAAAAGAACCTCCTCTTAGGAAAATCATATACTGGACTGGTTAGGAGCACAAGCTTAAGACTCAGATTTTCTGGGTTCAAATCTCAGATCCTCCTCTCACTAGTTGGGTAAGCATGGATGTTAGGTAGATGCTCTGTGCCTTAGGTCCTTTACCCCTGTATCTTTATCTATAAAATGCATATAAAAGAATGTCCCATACTTCTGCTCTTTGCTAATGCCATTGTGGTCACCATCCTCATTGACAAAATGACTGTGCATACATCTAATAAATTAGGTTATATCTTTCTATTCAAGCACATGATGGCCAGTGTTTGTTAATCCTTGCCAAGAGTCACTAAGCTTATCTAATTATAACATTGTGTTTAAAAAATGAGAATTGTGGATGGTAAACATTTTTCTTCATTTTCTGTTCTCATGTTATTTTCTATGTAAATATTCAGAAAACAAAAAGTCCTGTCATATAAAAGTATTTCTAAGAGCCCAGAAACAATCACACTTGACCTTTCTAAAGCAAATGTTAAAAAAAAAAAGAAAGTCCCATGCTGAGTCAACTCATGGAGATAACACATAATAACCATAATCTATACAGTTCACATAGAATTTTAAAAACTCTAAGAAGTGACAGTGCAAAAGAATGGGCTCAAAGAAACTTTAGCATACATCTCCCCACAATCTCCATCACCTCCACACCCTCACTGCTTTGAATAAATAAAAAAATCCATGTAAGTGTACTGTCATTTAAAAGCAATCTCAAAACAAGTCCTTTAGGGGCACCTGGGTGGCTCAGTGGGTTAAAGCCTCTGCCTTGGGCTCAGGTTATGATCTCAGGGTCCTGGAATTGAGCCCCACATCGGGCTCTCTGCTCAGCGGGGAGCCTGCTTCCCCCTCTCTTTCTGCCTGCCTCTCTGCCTACTTGTGATCTCTGTCTGTCAAATAAATAAATAAAATCTTAAAAAAGGTAAAAACTCCCAGGGTCTCTGCATATTTCTGAGTTTTCTCATCTGCAAAGCACTTTGATCTGTCCTAAATTCTGTTTTTTTTTTTAAAAAAAAAAGTCCTTTAGCTAAACCCCACAACCAGCCATAGGGTACCTCTCCCAACTCCATATACAGAAATTTTAAAGCCACCATATTTTATTCAGCACTTCTTATTTTAAGCCATAGTCCCTTTGAAAGCCCTTGGCCTTTTCCTCAAGGAGGGGAAACTGTACATGTATGTGTATATGTATATACATAATTCTGCATTTCATCTCGAGAAATCCGGGGAACTCTTAAAGACCATTCCTGGATTTCCTAGATTCCTATTCAATCTCTTTTGCCTACAAGGAAGCCAAGGTCCAGCAAAAGTAACTAGTTTTCTCAGGTCAAAGAACCAATAGCAGAATTGGTGTCATAACCTAGGTCCCCTCTCTTCTGTTCAGACTGCTACTCTTCCTACTTCACCATCCTGTGTCTAAATCTCCTACGTTTACTTGGTGAACATCTACTGAACACTCACTATGGGCTAGATATTCTGGATATACTTCACATGTCAAAGATAACAAAAATGGAGATTATGCACTTCCTCCTCTCAAAAAACCCACTCTGGGAAGGACCACACAGATAGTAAGCAAAAACACAGACCTGGTATTACAAAGGACAGCCACAGCCCAGAAGAGAGTCAGGCCAGCTGTTGCCCTCAACCTGAGGGACAGACATGGAAGGCTCAAAGGCTTTTTAGAAAAGGTGACCCTGGAATACGTCTTGAGAGGCAATCAGGAGTTTCCCCGACTCTTCATCTGCAGGTTAACAGAGGTCTGATGGATGAGAATTGCCACCCCCTGACCTACCCATCTCTGTCATTGCCTGCTCCACTGAGAACACTTCCCTGTTCTGAGCAGATTCACTTACAACTTACTGTCTGAGCAGCTTTTTATAGTTGCCATTTCCTGATTAATATTTTTCTTACAACGGGTATTTTGCAGGTTCCAGGAGATGATGTCATTAAGCAAATTTTTTCTAGACCAAACGGACCTACACTTGTTTCCTGATCCATCTCCACACCACCCTGATCTTGTCTCTGTGCCTCTCAGACCTCACACAGAGCACTTTTCCTTCAAACCTGCTTCTCCTCTTTCTGCCCAGTGAGCCCACTGTCTCAGTCCTCTCCCTTATCTGGCCAAACACTAGGAAAACTTTCCAGATTTGGACTTCTCTGTCGCACCACAGATCTAAATCCTATCACCTCCACCTTTTACATCTCTCTTGGATCAAATTCCTCCTTTCTTCCCTGTCTCTGGCTTAGCACAAACTTTCTCTATTTCTTGCCTCAATTACTAGCTCAGCCTTCCAATCTGTCTCCATGTTGCCAGGTCCACATCCCTTAAGCCCATCTTCTACTTGGCCATCATAGAAGCTGTGTGACGATTCACAACTGTCAAGTCCCTCACACCGCCACCACCTCTATGTCTACCTTAAAATTCTTAAATGTTACCCCCCATGAAGATACTGAAGTTACCAGCACACTTGGGAGTCTTCAGTAGATCTGACCCACTCCCTGTTCCCTTCCAGCTTCCTCCTCTGCTCCCACACCTCTGATGTCCAGCCCTGCCCAACCTCATGGCCTCCTGTGCTCCAAAGAGATTCTGGAACCACTCACACAAACTCTACCAGAGCATAAAATTCATATTACTACAATTCACAGATGGCGTCAAAATAAAAATATTTATACTAAAGAGCAGGCAGAAAAAAAGGTGAACTGGAACCAGCATTGTTCATTTTCTGACACCAAGTAAAAGGGATTGTAAGTAACTTTTCATAGACACTTTTGAACCATCTCCTGAGTCCAAGTACCAGAGATGAAACCAGGGGTTCATCAGTGAGAGTTAGCTGTCAGAAGTATAGTATTTAGTTAGAACTCAGAATACATATAGATAGTCAAAGCTTCTCTGAAGTTTACACTGGTGTGTGAGAGTATGTTGAAGTTAACAGGCAATTAGTAAAGAATTCAATTGTTTATACACAGCTTTCAAAGAAAGCCTTCAGTTTTGAAAATGTGACCATATTTGGAAACGATTCCCTATCTTTATGCAGAGCAGAGATGTAATCTACAAAGACTATGGGGCCATTTTAATGTTCACTACCAAGCACAGGACTTGGATGGTGGGCCCTGCAGGTACACATGCAATACTCTCCATCCCATCTTAGTAAGGACTCTAGCAGAGCAGCTGTGTCTTGCCAGCTCCCTGGGAGACCTTGGTGCATTCACAGAACCCACTATAAACAGACACATCCTATGTGTTAGCATCAGGACAGAGGAGAAGTTGTTGGCATGATCTGAAATATGCAGGGGAGTTCTATGTGACTTCAGGGACTTGGAAAATAGAATGAATTTTCAAAGCCGCCCACAAATCCTATAGCTGGGTCAAAGTCAACATGTTCTCCACACTTGGCGCACTTACAAAGTCATGCAACTCTCCTGCAAATGTCTCCACTGCCCGAATGCTGCCCACAGGGCTATTACCACTTGAGTCCAGGAACAGAAAGGCAATACCAGAATGACAGCATCTCCCAGTGGAGAAGAACACATTCCTTGTGCCAACCTGGAAATGCCCTGTTTTCAGTACCAGCCAGAACTGCTCACAGACAATAATGATGTGTCTGCAAGTTACTCTCATATTTCAAATCACCAAAGAAAAATTACATCTCTGCCTACGAGACTGGGAGAATGACATGACACTCCCCACACATCTCTTTGTTCTGGCTGGTCTGGTAACAATAGTCATTTCATACTTCTTGTAAGTTCATGTGCTTGAACAATTAAAGGCAGGTAAATTAATTCTTCATCATGTAAGAAATCAAGTTTCTAGAATGAGCACTGACTGATAGAAACATGAGAACATACACAACACTAAAATTCTAAGAAGACACATTAGAAAAAAAGAGGTGAAATTAATTTTGATCATATATTTTATTTAGTTCATTATATCTGTGATTTATCATTTCACTATGTAATCAAAATAGAAATCAAAACATTTTATGTTTTTTTAATACTAAATCTTCAAAATCTGGTGTGTGCTTTCCAAATATAGCTTACCTAGGCACATTTCATATGCTCAATAGCCACAGGTGGTTAAGGGCTACAAGAGGCGATGGCAGAAGTCTGGACAGAACCCTTCGGCACTCAGGGTATGGCAGAAAACAGATCCATTTTGAAGGGAAGACTGCACCAAACCCCTCATTTTACAAATGGAGGTGGAATTTTAAGAGGGATATGGTACCAAAGGACCTCACAACTTCATGTGGCCAAAGAGCCATTACCTATACTTCTAGATGCTCATGGCCCTTTTCAGTGGAAGCAGAAGCTGGAGAGACCTAAAAATGGAGTAGCGAGCCCTTGTGGAGAGGACGAAACCACCACACACACAGGCCTTTTCCACTTTACATACCCCCACTGTCTATATACGTCAGTTAGGTGACTTCTCTCCATTTGATGGCCACCCTTGAGGACATTCATCCCGTCATAGGCGGGGCTTGGCCCCAAGGCCACTTGCTGGATGAGTGTGAAATGGGCTGCAGAGGCAAGCTGGAGGCAGACAGCTTCAAGTGCCTCTCTAGGGAGTCTGCCTTTATTATTTATACGGGAGCCGGCAAAGATCTACGAGCTGGGGATGAACCGTCAAGAAACAGTACATTAAGAATGCTGATCTTGGGGGCGCCTGGGTGGCTCAGTGGGTTAAAGCCTCTGCCTTCGGCTCAGGTTATGATCTCAGGGTCCTGGGATCAAGCCCTTTATTGGGCTCTCTGCTCCGAGGAGAGCCTGCTTCCTCCTCTCTCTCTGCCTGCCTTCTCTGCCTACTTGTGATCTATGCCTGTCAAATAAACAAATAAAATCTTAAAAAAAAAAAAAAAAAAAGAATGCTGATCTTGGCTGCATAAAATAGCTCGGAGGAAGGAGCCTAAACCTAGGGAGGCTTCTGAACAAGAGTCTTGCTGTGAATCGCTTTCAGGGGGAGAAAAGGATATAACAGGCCTTGAGAAGAATAGGTCAACCCTCCTGAACACCACCAGATACACCAATGCCCAGAGGCACAGGTGTGGCTTGAGCAAACTTCAGGAAATCTTCTCTGACCCTAGTTCATTACAGTGTGGACGAAGCACTGGAGAAAACATCAAATCCAGGCATTTTTACAAATGTGATTCTGTCCCAGTGGGGACCAATGATCGGTCTGGTTGACAAGGGTTGAAACAGCTCACCCAGAAGGGTCAGGAACCTTGGGTCCATGTGACTGGGATAGCTCACCTGCAGGCTGCCGATGGAACCAGTGTTAGGCAGGATCCGCAAATCGGAAACTGGCCCACAGGTAGCCTGGTTTCCTACTGAGTGACCTGTGACTATTTGTGGTATGTGTGTGTGCATGTGCACAAGTGGATCAGCACTACTAAGATAAGGTTTTTATGGAAATACATTTATTCATAGTTTTTTTTCCCCCTCATGCTGCTTTTCTACTTTTCAGCCTGAGAATCATGAACGACCATGATACATTAAGTTTTCCTTTTCGCCTAAATTATATTGCATTTAATCAGCTTTTTCAAATTCACTTGCATTATGATTTAAGACAAAAGCTAAAGATGAACTTTTATTTTTATTATTTAATTTCACTCTCAGGTCACCTCCCTCTTTCATGCCACGGGCTTGCTGATTTTCTCTTCAGGAGTAACAATAGTTGAATTTCTTAGTTATTTTTGAAGCAGTGTAACTGTTGCTTCAGGCCTCTGTAACCTGTGGCCGTTAAATCTTGAAAAGGATTTGACCTTAAGAGTCCAGGAAGAGGGACACCTGGGTGGCTCAGTTGGTTAAGCAGCTGCCTTCGCTCAGGTCATGATCCCAGCGTCCTTGGATTGAGTCCCACATCGGGCTCTTGCTTGGCAGAGAGCCTGCTTCTCCCTCTGCCTCTGCCTGCCACTCTGTCTGCCTGTGCTCGCTCTCTAACAAATAAATAAATAAAATCTTTAAAAATAAAAAGAGTCCAGGAAGAATTCTTTTTCCTTTGCAGTAAGAAAGGAGTACTTTTTGGTCATTAGCTCCTTTGACTACCAGTTAATCCAAGACAATCTGAATTTCCCCTAAGGTCTAGTACTTATCAGAGAGAATAATCAAAGGCTATAGAAATGCAGATCAGCCCAAATGGCGGGATGACCCCAGTGAGTGTGTGGGCCACACTCTGATGGTCCTGGTTCCAAATGTTTTCTGGGATACACTTGATTGTTTCACATTTTGTCTCAGGTTAACCTCAGGTGAAGTATTTCACCTGGAAGAATGAGTATAGTTTACTGGGGGAAAAATAAAGTCACCAAAGTTCAAAATTCTTCATCAGATTTATCTGGGGAGCCATCAGCTTCCTCTTAGGAGGCTGCTTCTGATACTCTTTCCAACCAACCTTTGAAAACACACTTAGACATCGAAGGGACCAGACAACATTGCCTAACCGCCAGCGGATGCTTAGTTTCATCTGCAAAGCTGATTTGCCTCCTGTCAGTCTCCAGGAAAGGAGAACTCCTGAATGAGAAAATATTTGTGTATAGATGAATGACCATGATAACTCACGTCTAAATAACTTAGAAAATTACGGCCTTTAAACCCTTACCATGATGGCACCCTTCATGACCCACTACACCACATCAAAATCCCTACGGCACATTAAGTAATAAAATTCCTTAGGGAGGATCAGGCCAGATCTACTTTAATATTGGTTTCTGCACAATGGCAGATCTAATAATATTTCTGTTTTCTTTTTATTATCTTCCTTCCCAAACACCCCCCCCTCCACCACCAATGAATACCCTGTCAAAATATAACATTTAAGAGGTTTTAAAATGTAGATGATCTTTTAAGGTTCTTTTCCCAGAGAATATGTGACAGCAACTTGAATTAAGAGAATAAAACCTAAGAGTGGCAGCCGAGATTCAAACATTTATATCCAGTTATTAAAATATGCCTACATGGGACGCCTGGGTGGCTCAGTCTATTAAGCGTATGCCGTTAGCTCAGGTCATGATCCCATAATCCTGGGATTGAGCCCAGCATCCTGCTGGGCTCACTTCTCCCTCTCCCTCTGCCCCTCCCACCCCCACCTGTGTGCTCACTCACTATCTCAGTAAATAAAATCTTAAAAAAAGGTGCCTAAGTCATGAGTCTTTCACTGCTATATAGAGAGAGGGAACCTGGGCCGGCAGACAGCCCTGAATACCGCCAAACATTCAGAACCTCAGGATTTGTCCAAAGGGCCATCTTGAACTGGATGTTACAAAACAGTTACCCTGATAAGGCGGTGTGGGACAGCTATGCTTATTAAGAAGTAATGAACCAAAAAACCCTCCTGACTGCATCTTCACCTCATCCCTAACTCCCATGCCATCAGATCCCACCCTAACTTGTAGGTGAGGTAAAAGTTCAAGAAATGGAATCACTGATTGTTTTAATTAAAAAACAAAAACAAGGGGTGCCTGGGTGACTCAGTGGGTTAAAGCCTCCTACTTCTGCTCAGGTCATTGTCTCAGGGTCCTGGGATCGAGCCTGCATCTAGCTCTCTGCTCAGCGGGGAGCCTGCTTCCTCCAGCCTCTGCTTGCCTCTCTGCCTACTTGTGATCTCTGCCTGTCAATAAAATAAAATAAAATAAAATAAAATAAAATAAAATAAAATAAAATAAAATAAAAAACAAAAACAAAAACAAGGCAAAACAACAGAAAAGCTTAACATTATTTTTTTCAGGATGCATCAAAAAAGTCCTTGGCATCAAATGGTACAAAGTGATTCTTCCAAAATGGCCTTAATGATACTGTCTCAAAAAGTCCTGTACCCAGCATGGGACTGCGCAGAACCTACATTTCTGGTTCTGGCTGTGATGTGCAGTGAGACCCACACAGAATGTGTTATTTCTCTGGGCCCCAGGCTCTCTGCTCCAAAACGGTGGGTGAGCTAGATACTCAACCTCCACTCTACCCAGCTAAGCTGCCACACCCTCAACTCCTAACAATGAGCCAACAGTGGAACAACTTGCCTGCTGTTTATTTTAGGGACCAGATCTCTTAGAAACAAGATGTTACACCAGTGTGCTGGACTGGCCGTATTTGTTCTAGTAGTTGATGCAAATGATTCCGTGGAAAGTCTCTATTCTTTTTCTACTAAAACGTAAATATTTGATTCTCTCAACATATGAAGGGTACAACTGTTTGATCCTTGACCCCTAAAGGGAGAGGACATACAGCTGTGTGGGGCCTAAATAAGCAACAAAGACTTGCACATGACGCTTATAAGGTGTATGTAAAAGAAATGCTTCGCAAATTCCTAGGAATCACAGCAGAGTCAATAATTTTTGCAATAGTCTGAGAAATGCAACTCAAAAAATGAACTTGTTTGTAAAACAAAACAACAAAAAACCCTAAGTATATTTATACAAATCTACCATGAGAGCCTTTTTCATATCAAAAGTGCACACTGATTAAAATTTTTTGCCACCACTATATATGACTTTCTTTTACCTTCTCCTCCTCAAAATATGAAATAGTTTAATTCAATCAAGTCTATCTGCTTTTTGGTTCTAATGAGTAAAATAAATTTAGAAGTAAAAAAATAGGTGCTCCTGGGCCACACAGTTGATTACACATCTGACTCTTGATTTCAGCTCTGGTCATGATCTCAGGGTGGAGAGATTAAGCCCTGCATCAGGCTCCATGCTCAATGTGGAGTCTGTTTGAGCCTACTTGAGATTCTCTCTCCCTCTGCCCCTCCCACTTGTGCTCTCTTTCTCTGTCTCTCCAAAATCATATGGTCTTATACACTGAGCCTGGGTGGCTCTGTCAATTAAGCAGCTGCCTTCCGCTCAGGTCATGATCCTGGGATCGAGCCCCATCTCCGGCTCCCTGCTCAGCGGAGAGCCTACTTCTCCCTGTGCCTGCTGCTCTGCCTACTTGTGCTCTCTATGTCAAATAAATAAATTTAAAAAAAAATTTTTTAATAAAATCAGTAAGTAAATCTTTAAAAAAAGGTAAAAAAACATATAGTATGGCCTCAAGGTGGGATAATAAAAGGCCTAAGATCATGAAAATGTACAAAGTATGAATTTTAAAATTAGCAATCATTTTTCAGAGCTGCCATGTGTCAGAAACTATAAGAACCTGTGAGGTAGGAATCAGGCTACTTTTACAATGGAGGAAGCAGTGTTGGGAGGAAGTTCCTGAGTGGTCTGACAGTTGGGGGGGTGGCGGCGAGCAGGGGGACTCACATTCACCTGCTTTAGCTTTCTTATAACACCAGTCTGCCTTTCAGTAATACTCAATCTTGGAAAGTTACTATTTTGTTAGTTTTCACATCATCCTTCACATAATATTTACTGAGCATCTGCATATGCCATAAATTCCACTCGGTGGAAGGACAAAAGTAACCGTAAGATGCTCAGGGAGTTCCCAATACCACGGGAAAGAGAAAGACATGTCAATAACCCACTGTGGTCAAACGTGAGGGGCTATGAACAAGGTATTCCTAAGGCTCCCAAAAGCAAAGAGTCAAGACCAACTAGAACTCTGGCCCAGGGGAGGTCTTCCAATGAATCACACTAGAATAAATTTTGAAAGGATGATTAGAGACATATTATGTGAACAACCATTGTGAATGACTTTCAAGATAGAAAAACACAAAGAAACAAAGCACAGCACTGAGGATAAATGACATTACACCTCAATAACACCACTGCTTCTGACTTGGGGTAAAAAGTTAGTAGAGAATGAGAGGGGAGGAATACCAAGTTTAAAAAAATTTTAAAGCCTTGCTTTTATATGGAGGAGCAGTCCTCACACTTTGCCCTGTATTAGTATCACCTGGATGGACTTACTGTAACACAAGATTGCTGGGCCTCCCCTCCATACTTTCCAATACAGTAGGCCTATGGTGGGGCCTGAGAACTTGCCTCACAAGTTCTCAGATGCCACTGAAGTTACTGGTCTGGGGACCAGAGTCTGAGAACCCAGTGGTACAGAGAGGTAAGTCATGGACAAATTTAATGCAACAGCACAGTCTTAAAATGCATTACCTTTCAGTTTTCCCCTGAATATTAATCTAGACAATTTGATTTAAAAATGGGAAGTAACTAAATGCAAGTCTATTTGATATAAGTAGTCTTGTAAAAGAAACACAAGTCAACAAAGGAAAATTCTAAGGAAGATGAATGTACAATTCAGCTCATGCACTTTTGAGCATTTACTCTAATTTCACCTTCTAAAAGTCAGACTGTTTAAGAAGATCTCTTGTTTTCCCACTGCTCTGTACAGAGGAAGAGGCCTGTGTAGAAATAGGAAGGGGTGTCCTCAGGCCTGGCTACTGAACCGACACAGCCCCCTGCCCATGTGCCTTCCCTCCCAACCCGCAAGCCAACAGCTGCCTGTGCAATGATAAACAGGATACTCAAGGACGTACACTGAACTCGACAGCAAGTAGCTATTGAGGAAACGAAACCTCTATGGAATTTCACTTTTGTTTTTATTTATTTCTATATTGTTTGAAGTTTTCCTAATAAGTGTACATAAACTTTTATTCAGAAAAGGAAATTCTCAATGCAAAGAGGCTTTCAAAATTGTACAACAAACAGAAGTGATTTTCAAACTTTTTCTTTATAAATTCTACAAAACCGGCCCTTTGTTCAACAGAATATAATCAGAAGCCCAAAGCTTAAAATCGATGAAAGCAAAGCTAATCAGAAAAAAGTAATAATATGGAAGTGAGAGACCCCAAAATTTGAGTAATAGCAACCTTTCTAAGATAAGCTAGTACTTTTGAAAGAGTACTTTTCATTTGGCTATGTAAGCTCTGGCTTTCACTTTATGTTAAATCATATCCTATTTGTACCTCATATAATTTATTGGCATATGTTAAAAAAATCAATTGTGATTAATTTCCTGGTTCAATATCAGTTTCCTTATTTCCCTTTTCTGTTCTTGGTGTTCACTCATCAAAAAAAAAGAAAGACATCAAGTCCTGTCAGATTAGAAAAAAGAAATCTAGAATTGAAGCAACACAAATAAAACTTCCAGGATTTTCCATTTAATTTTTTCATATAGAAACTTGTTAGGGGGCACCTGGGTGGCTCAGTGGGTTGGGCCTCTGCCTTCCGCCCAGGTCGTGATCCCGGGTTCCTGGGATCAAGCCCCACATTGGGCTCTCTGCTCAGCGGGGAGCCTGCTTCCCACTCTCTCTCTGCCTGCCTCTCTGCCAGCTTGTGATCTCTCTCTCTGTCAAATAAATAAATTAAAAAAAAGAAATTTGTTAGAATATCAAGTGAGCTAAATGTAAACCAAGTCACCCCCCCCAAAATGGTGGGGGAAAGTTGCATAAAACATAAAATAATATATAAATTAATAACATAACTTACTTTCCACCAATAATGACTTCTTACTATTTTCAGCCCTTAAGGGTGGGAACACATTTTGTGATATTTGGCATAACTTTCCTTCCTGTGAAAATACTAGCTCTAATTTGAATCCTATATAAGAAAGCATGGCAGGGACGCCTGGGTGGCTCAGTTGGTTAAGCAACTGCCTTCGGCTCAGGTCATGATCCCAGTGTCCTGGGATCGAGTCCCACATCGGGCTCCTTGCTTGGCAGGGAGCCTGCTTCTCCCTCTGCCTGCCACTCTGTCTGCCTGTGCTCGCTGTCTCTCTAACAAATAAATAAATAAAATCTTTAAAAAAAAAAAAAAGAAAGCATGGCAAACAGTTGTAACCACCCATTATATTTTTTCCCCAAATGAGGTGTCACTCATTCTAATACCATACAGCAAACCTGACATAACCACAAACATAATAATACACAGTGAATTTTATTTTCTCGTGCTCATGATCATCACCCAAAAAAGAACTACTTTAAAACCAATGAAATTCTTGGTTTCTCAGGTCAAAATGATCACATCAGATCAGAGAACTTTGGCGAGATTATTTCAGCCCCAATGCTAATGCTTTCTTCTTGCTTCTTTTGCAAATATTTCAATTCAAATAGATATTGGAAAGGGGAAGAGTAGAAACTGCAGCTACTTTCTTTCCATTGCAGTTAGACTCTAAACTTAGAAGTTGTCTGCTTATCTTTTTATATAGTAGAGACTTTATTAATCCCTATACTAAAAAATCTGATTTATCTTCTGCTCTTATATATTGAAGGCTTTTAGAGAGACTTGCATGAGATCTGATTATGTAGCACCTGCTTGAGTCTATCTACTACCCCTGCTCCTGCTGCCCAGAGGGACAAGCCAGAAGGGAAAACAGAGCAATGATGCTCCAGTGCCACTGCATATGGTCTTATACACGGAGCACATAGTAAAATCTTTTTAAAGAGCATCCCCTAGCAGTCAATGGTGCACAGCTGGTGTGACAGGACACCCCACTATTCTTCATTCACACTCCTAAGACCCAAGTCAGCCTAAGCTCTGTGAACACTTAAAACCAAAAAGATACCAGCAATTCATGTAAATTCTTGGCCTTTTGACTTTGCCTTGAGAAAGCAGTAAATAAGACTTAACTTTAAAGAAAAAGGTCTTTAAAAGCAATAGAAAATGCTTGCTGGGTTTTCCTTTTCCTCTTTTGTAGTGATGTGGCAACATATCTTCGTGCCCAGGGTCAGCAGGAACAGAAACTGAGCAAATATGACTGTTCCCCTAAAGAAACTTATACATGTACAAATAAGAAGCAAGTGTAGGGATTTAATAATTTACAGAAACACAGTGCTCAGGTGATCAGTTGAGATATAATTTTGGCTATTTTCACATACTTGAATGATGGTTGATTTCAGAATCTAAATGCCTGTTTACAAAAATGCTTTCAACATACATAATTAATTAGGTCTGAAAATAGAGATTTTACACAATGTCCTAGGAGGCATAGCTGATACAGGATTTCTTAAAGTTTTAATGCTAACATGTCCATCTTTAGTAAAAATATGGACCACATATGGGCTAAGTAATGCTAATGCTTAGAAAATGCTCATGAACCAGGGCCATTGCTGAACACAAGAATGACAAATATGAATGAAGAAAGCACTCATGCTAGCCTTAAGAAGAAAGAAAGTGCTTCTAATGAAAAGTGATTAGAAAAGACAAAAGCAGGGGTGTCTGGGTGGCTCAGTGGGTTAAAGCCTCTGCCTTCTGCTCAGGTCATGGTCCCGGGGTCCTGGAATTGAGCCCTGTGTCGGGCTCTCTGCTCAGCGGGGAGCCTGCTTCCTCCACTCTCTCTCCCTCTGCCTGCATCTCCACCTACTTGAGATCTTTGTCAAATAAATAAATAAAATCTTAAAAAAAAAAAAGACAAGACAAAAGCAGTGAATGCACATAAAAAGCAAATTCCAAACAGCCACATCCCTTTTCAAATTGCTTTTAAAACTCTAAGCACTATTTTCTTACAATATAATATTTTTGCTAGTGTATATTTGTATCATGGCTACTGGAAAAAGGAAATTATACTAAGTGTAAAAACTAAGAAAAAGTCTGTCACTTCAATTAGTCTGAGATCACTTTTGGCCCCTATTCTCAAACCCCACCACAGTGAGGGCACTTCATGATCCAAATACCCATTAATGATCAGCTGCCCCTACAACTCATCCTCAAGTCCCACACAGTATGCTATAGAGCCCAAGAGACTCTAGATCTGTTCCAATCCTACATGTTGCCTCCATGACCCAGGGCACATACTTTTTTTCATATACAATGACTTTTTAGGGCTACACAGTGTTTTATAGAGTTAAGAGGTTATAATATATTTAATCAATAACCTATTGAGGGCCCTCCCAACTTACCACAATTGTAAACAATGATGAGAATATTTTCCTATCTAAATATTTGTCCATGTATCTAATTATTTCCTGATAATAATTCCTAGGAGAGAAGTTTCTGGGCCAAAGGGTATGAACATTTTAAAAGTTCTTAATGTGTTCTGCAAACCATGGAGGATTTATTTTTTTTATAACTTCTCTACAAATAAGCTTTTCCAAACTTCTCACAAGGCTGAATGAAACCTTCCCAAAGGGAAGAGGACTACTGTATTATCAGATTGTGCCTTTGATCCTTAAGAAATATTCTGAGGTGCTTTTGTAATGTCTTCCCCCTTAGTGTGATTCTTGTGTTATTCTTGGCAACTGAAAAATAAGCAAAACCATACAGTTCCTTTCTTAGAACTACTCCTTGAAGGTTTCCTTTGTCCACTGTCAATTCAGCAACATTGTGGGGGTGGAGTCATGACTATAATTAGACACAACCTAAGAGTCTAGGAAATCAACATCGCCTGACTCCCAGCGAAAAGAAGAACATGGGATGGATAAAATATTTAGCACACTGAACAAAGGAGATCACATTTCTAGAAAAGAGCACTGCTGTGTCAGCACTACATCTGTAGTCCCTGGACAGTACACTCAACATGGCACAGACATCACCTGGATTCTTAGAATCTTTAATCCATCTCTAATTTAGAATCAAGTCAATCACAAATAGTTTATGAGCACTTGCAGTTTGCAAGACGCCATTCTAAATATTATGAAGACAACAAAAAAATCCATAAACCACGGAGCTTATTTTAAGTTAGGGGAAGAGACCAGAAAAATACATTCAAAATGCATTAAAAGAGAGGATAAGATATTTAAACAACATTCCAAAACAAGAACATAAAGGTCATTCGGCAAAGGCCCTAATTCATGCAAAAATGCATATTACAACTGTTTTTACACACAAATCCCATTTATCCTATAATTTAGGACTCCAAATTTGCATTCAACTTACCGTTCTTTCCCAAATAACCCAAACATTATGAAATCAAGAAAGCTAGAAAAAACGCTTACAAAACACCTTTTTATTTTTATACATTAGAGTGAAGAAAATTATTTGTGAAGTGTCCAATGATCTGAATTTCCTAGAGAAACATTGCTAGAAAGCTTCTAGAAACAGGCTATGGCATAATTTATTATTACTAGAAAA
>ML110610.1:50863-72811 GCA_003697995.1 Taxidea taxus jeffersonii
CCTCTTAACAATCATGTTGCCACACAAGAAAAAGCTGATAAAATTCTGTGGATGAATTGCCACTAGTTGGGCAAAACCAAGATACTCTTGGATGCCAACCACAGGGCCTGGACCAGGATGCTCAACCCTGAACCTAAGCTCCGGCTCTGGGGAGACTCGAAACAGTCACGAGAGAGGTGTGGATGGCAGTCGGGCATTCCTGCTCTTCTGCAGGATTTCACACCCCTCTATCTCTGTGTTTCTTAGACTTTCGGAGCCACAAAGACCGCCAGGTAAGAACAGAAGAGAAATACGCGGGGTGGCAGGAGCTGCAGGTTTTCTTCTCAGAATCAGAAGAGAATGAAGGTCTTGCCCAGGGAACAGAGCAAGTCAGATTTTCCAGCCACAATTTCAATGCCACATCCTCTATTTTCATCTATGACTAAAGAAATGATGATCACTTTTTTAAACTGGTATAAAGCAAGGAAATTTTACTATTCCATGGAAATTCTGTATTTCCACAAAATGTAGTCTCATATGAAAGTTGTTTTAATCTTTATATATACGTGAGGACTAAAACATGTTTTCTTATGATTTGGGCTTTTTCAGTGAGTAAATCTATGGGATATTGCCCCCCTCAGTGCTTCAGCTGAACAACCTTATCTTTCTATCCAAACATAACCACCAAATAGGTATTCGTGTTACAGCGAGGCTTCCAAACACATTTTTTCCACTCATCCGGATGTCCTGAGATCATCCCATAATGAGCAGTAAGAAGACAGCAGGAAAATGAGTGAAAAACAGGAAGACCAGGCAGGAGGACCAGACATTAGGAAGGGTAAATGGACAGCAAGGGAAAGGAAGCATGGAGAACCACCAAGACAAAAGAAAATTAAAACAAAAAGGAAAACATGGAAAAAGTAAAAAAGTAATTCTTTAAAAACCAGGGAGAAAAAGGAGATTCAAAAATAGTATTCTAAAAAAAAAGTCTTTTATATTTCAGTAACATGCATAGTTCTACTTTTAAAGGTCCTTTCCTCCCTCATGAATGTGTTCTGAATTATCAGTTTTCTTCTAAGATAGATATTGAAGGCTAGCTACACAAATATGATGAAAGAAATAAAATTGGCAAGGCCTTTAGTTCTTTTCCTTTTTAAATCTCTTTCTACACTGAGGAAACAAGGTTTTAACATCCTAAAGCTGTTTAGAAGGTGAACAAATATTTGGCAGGCGAGAATTCTACCACTGAACCACCAATGCCCACGGTGAACAAATATTTGGAAGAGAGCACCCCATCAAGTGATGCCCTAAGACTCACTCTATGCCTTAGACTCACAGAGGATGTGGACAAAGTAACATTAAGCCTGATGACCAGGCCTGCACAGGATGTGATACTGAGTAGGGTTAGTGACCCGCACAAATGAAGAAGTAGGTTGACATTTAATAATAGGATGACATTTTGGAAAAGCCTTACGTGGAAAAGCAAACTAGAAAAAAATCTGGCCGGACCTAAATATAAAATAAGAGAGAGCTGGCTAAACACTATAGATGTGTGAAAAATTAAGGGCTTCCTCACCCTACACCAAAGAACTTCTAGGTTATTAAAAAATTTTCAAGGGCACTTGCATGCTCAGTCAGTTACATGTCCAACTCTTGACTTTGGCTCAGGTCACTATCTCAGGCTCATGAGGTTGAGCCCCACATGGAGCCCTGTGCTCAGTGGGGAGTCTGCTTGAGATTCTCTCTCCTTCTCCTCTGCCCCCCCCAACACCCACATGCACTTGCTTGCTCTCTCTCTTGAAAATAAATAAATCTTTAAAGTTTTTTTCAAAAATATTTTATCTTAAGATAAAAAAATATGATTGGGAAAGATCATAATGGAACATTTTAAGATTGGAATCCATAAAAATATAAAATGATTATCTACCAAAATAATTGTAAACTCAAACATGTTAAAGACAGAGTTAATGCTTTTAACATCCAAACAATTCTTACAAATCAATATGAACTATTAACAACCACAAAGCAAAGCACAAATACTAGGAAAAGAAATATGAATGGCTGTTAATATTCTACAAATCATTGGGTCCTCTGAAAAACAAGTACCTTTTAACTTCTAAAAGGGATTCCCATGTAACAAGAATAATACAGGCTGAGCTTTTTTGTTTTAAGGTTGTTCAAGTTGCAACAGGAAGTCATAAGCTTACATCATTTTCTGTGAGCAGACATATCAACCAACTGCACTTACAATCAAAGTGCTTGCCATCAAAAAAGTCATTACTGTCTCCTCCTATGGGAGCAAACACAGAGTTAGTAGTGGCCAGCACAAAATTCTACAGATCACCTATTCTTAGAACCTTGACTTTAAATAGAAGTATTAAAATAAGATTAACAAAGGTTTAGAGGGAGGCACAGCTCTACAAATTCTGGTTTGCAGGAAGTTACTTAACACAAAGGCTGAATACATTAAATTATGTCAGATGCTTCTGGCAAAGATAACATGCCTATGCACAGTAACAATCTTAACATGCAGATGCCTCAAAGAAATACATGAAGTGGGAACTCCTGTAATAGACATAAGGATAACTTACCAATTCCTGTGTGTATTACATGTATGTCTCTTTCTGTTACCTAAAACACCCTGAAAACTGCTGTGCTTTCTCCTTATTATTTCTTACACTGATTTCCAAAAAGTAGGAATAATGAAAATTAATTGTATGAACCTGTTTAATACCAGATATGAACAACTGTGGTTCAGGTCACACATACAGGACTATTTTTAATGTACTTAGCATTAAATTCTATATGGAGGATAATGTGCATAAAGCCCAGAAGCCCAAGTAGTGATTGATCCAAAATTGTTAAATTGGGTTCCTTTCTTCCAACGTCATTAAAACATTTAACACTAACTAGAAATCTACATCCAAGGTTATAAAATTCTCATTCAATTAATCATCAAAATCAAGAACCTTTTACGGGCTTAATACCAAGAATAGGATAAATATGCATCATGGTTCTTTCCTTAGGGACTTGGGGGTGGAAAGGATATAATAATATCATAATTAAAACACTTGATGAAATTAGAAAATGCCACTAAATAATACACTATGAAGTGTAGATAATAAATATTTAAGTATCAAAGAAAGATAATTCAGGAAGGAACTCAGAAATGCTGTGGGAACCTCATGGAAAAGAAATGGCTCAAGGTAGAATTTTGACATTTGAAAGAAGAGGTATCACATTCTTGACAGGAGACAGCATAAGCAAGAGTAAACTGCACCCCTGATACTGTCATCAGCCATTAAAGAGAGCCAAATCATTACAGTCCAAATTGGCATATCATTTAATAAAGGGGACTGACTCCTGAATCAGCCAATGATAATAATTAACCATAACAACTAACCATAATAATTTTAAACAAAGAAGAGTCATGATGAAAATGACACTATAGAAGAGTATTCTGGCAACGACTTGAAGAATGGATCCAAGAGAAACTGGTGTTGGAGAGACCAGGAATAGAGATGATTGAGATGACCCAACTTCAAGGCCTTGAAGACTCAGACTGGAGTTACGGCCCCAGGAACAGAGAGAAAGTGGCAGATCTGACCCTGATTTATAAGCATCAGTAGAATCTGGTGATAATTGATTCCAGATGATGAATGAGAGAAAATGCCAAAGTTTCTACCCCAAGAGAATGGAAAATTCCATCTTAGTTTTCTTATTCTAAAAATGAGAAAACTCATCCTATAAGACAAAGTATAATCGGAACATGATTGGGTGCTGCAGTGTCTGTCATTCTCTTTGGCTACTGTATATTTGAATTATCTTCCTATGTTTGGAGAGGGTCTATTTTAGGAGGAAGAACACCCCCCCACACACACACTCTAAAAATAAAAATGTCCAATTCTCACATCTCAGCCTCCCCTGTAGCTATGGCCTGAGCTCCTGACCTACTTTCTGCCAATCAGATAACCCCAGACTTTGACTTAGAAGTTAGAAAAATGAAAAGACAAGGCATGTAGGCACACTATCATGGGAACTGGTGGCAGCATCTAAATCAGGGTTCCAGCAACAGTGGCTGGAGTCCAGAACATCTGCAAGTGGCAAGAAGAGTGCCCCTGGCAGCTTTCATCACCTGACAAGTTCAATGGTGTGATCTTAGGCACTGATCCTAGCTGCCTGGTTTCAAGGTCCTCCTAGAGATTCTGTGAGCCACTCCATGTGCTTTAAGTAATTTCCCTTTCTATTTAAATCAGAAACTGTTTCTGTGGCATATAATTGAGAATCCTGATTGACAAGAGATATTAACTGAAAATCGCTTGTGGGACAACAGGGTGGCACAATTGGTTAAAGATCTGGCTCAGGTCATGATCTCAGAGTCATGACATTAAGTCCCACATTGGGCTCCATGTTCAGCAGGGAATCTGCTCAAGACTCTTTCTCCCTGGGCCCCTCCCTCCTGTGCTTGCTCTTTCTTTCTCTCTCTCTCTCAAATAAGTAAATCTTTTTTAAAAGGAAATTAAAGAGGGGCGCCTGGGTGGCTCAGTGGGTTAAAGCCTCTGCCTTCAGCTCAGGTCATGATCCCAGGGTCCTGGGATCGAGCCCCGCATCGGGCTCTCTGCTCAGCGGGGAGCCTGCTTCCTCCTCTCTCTCTGCCTGCCTCTCTGTCTACTTGTGATCTCTGTCTGTCAAATAAATAAAAATCTTTTAAAATTTTTTAAAAAATAAAAGGAAATTAAAGAAAATAGTTTGTGAAACAGCAGTAGAATGCTTTTTTTAAGAAAATGGGGTATTTGTGGGGCATCTAGGTGGCTCAGTTGGTTAAGTGTCTGACTCTTGATTTCAGCTCAGGTCATGATCTCTGGGTCATGAGACTGAGCCCCATGTCCAGCTCCATGTCCGGCTTGAGATTCACTCCCTCTGCCTCTCTCTCCCACCCTAAATCTTTCTCACCTGCTTTAAAAAAACGGGGGTAGGGGGAGAGAGAGAGAGAGAGAGAGAGAGAGAGAGAGAGAGAGAGAGAGATATGGGGTCTTTGGAATGAAATTCAAGTACTGTCTGCCAGTGATAGGGGCACTATTTGTGTAAGACCCAGGTTGTCCAGGAGCAATAACTTCAAACTCCTGTTCTCATCCACGGCTGAACATAGGCACTTATTTCATTGCCTTATAGACAGTGTGACCTATTAACAAAAAAGAAAACAGGCTTTGGACTCTGATGAGTCTATGCTTGAATAATGACTTGGAAATTAGGTGCTTGGGTGACTTAGGGTAAGTAACTTTACTTCTCTGACCTCTTTTCTCATATATAAAGTTAAAATAACCATGTCAATACCTCCAAGTGGTTGTGGGGATTAAGTGATAGACTTGATCCCAATGCCCTCATCTAGTGCCAAGTACATAAGTATGCTCAATTAAAAACCTGCCAATTTCTGAACTGATTTATACCGGCCATGTGCAGTCTTTCACAGCCTCACAAGCCTGTCTGGACTTGGCTAATGCAATCCCATCTTTGCCCCCTGATTCTGCAAATCTCCTGGCATCATAAAATCAGTCACTTAGAAACTTCAGTGTCAAGCAGGCCTGCCTGTAGGTGCTCGTTGGTATTTAGGCTTAATGTTTTTTCCTTTGACTCATTTACTTTTGCCTGCTTTGAGTCATAAGAAGTTTGACCTGCCAGCTCAAGTTTTTAAAGTAATATATTCTCATCATAGAGAATTGGGAAAGTATAGAAAGTGTACTAAAGATGAAATATCATGAAATTCTCAGAGCTAGAAGAAATCTGAAAGACTCTCTATTCAAACTCTCCTATTTCCAAAATGAACAAGCTGAACAACAGAGAGGTCTGAGGATGGTTCCAAATTCACACAGATCATTGTTTCAGCTCTCAAGAGACTTGGACTGGGCATCTGTATGTAGCAGCACCACAGAACAGGGCCAGAACCCAGGCTCTGGCTCCCTGGACTCTAGCACCACACACTCTACTACATGTTCAGAGGCTGAAGTGACCTACCTCCTACCAACCCCCACCCCTAGCAATATCTGTTCAACAGAAGCTGGTAAATCCTGAAGACCAAGTGGGATTTCCACAGGCAAAGAAGGGCATTTGGTGCAGGGGCAGCAGCACAAGTAAAGGCATGAGGCGTGTCAATGCACAGCAGGTCTGGGGAATGATTACCCATCAGCCACAGTGAGGCCTACGTAGTAGAAAAGAGCAGACATGAAAGAGCACAGGCAGGGGGTGAGAAGAAGAGCACTTCTCAAATAGCTGGCAGAACAGAAGAATGCACTGATCATCAGACAGGACAATTCCTCTTGGAGCTACCATAAATCTATAGCTGGGACAGGGCCAAACACTAAAGAAAGGAGAGGGAAATAAAAAAGAAAAGGTAAAACAACAACAAAAACAAAACACAAAACAAAACAAAAACACCTCACATATTGGCAAATGGTCTTCAGAGGGGAAAAAAAATGCAATTTACTGCTATTTGGGTCTACTATCTGAACTCAACTTCACAATTCCAGCTGGCAACTAAAGATTCAGGAGACCAGACCCCAAGGGCCACCCCCATAAGCTCTAGACACCATTCACACACAGGCAATTAATTGAGAAAAGATAGCAGGGCCACACTTGTCATGAAATGGCATAGGGGGATTCCTGACCAGGCCAACTGCTCTGATCAGGTTCTAACCTGGACCAAGCAAGTTATAGGGGTGAGGAAAGCAGGACAGGCTCATCTGGACCTTGTGGTAGAAGCAAGCCTCACCCAGAGCTGATGTGAATGCTGGCTGGTTTAGCAGAGTACTGACACGCCCTCAAGCAAGTCTCCCAGAAGAAACAACATCTATGTCCCTATTTAATCTCAGGGTCTCCACAGGCCCAAGACCAATCAATCAGGATCCATCTGGAATGAGGCAGCATTCTCTCAGATGTCATCTCCTCAATTAAGTTTAGTGGAAAATGCATCAAGAGCTTTTTTTTTTTAACCATAAAATGCTGACCATGTGTTCAGTAATAACTACTCAGGAATCACAAAGACTGAAGTTTATTTGCTTCATTTGAAGGAAGGAAGGAAGGAAGACAAAAAAAAAAAAAAAAAAAACCAACCAAACTAGGATATATTCTATAGTGGCATTATCTAGAACCATTAAATCAATATACTAGAACCATAAATACCAACATTATCCATCTCAAAAACACTTTAAAAAACATAAGCTAGGGGCGCCTGGGTGGCTCAATGGGTTAGAGCCTCTGCCTTCTGCTCAGGCCATGATATCTGGGTCTTGGGATCGAGCCCCACATCGGTCTCTCTGCTCAACAGGGAGCCTGCTTCCTTCCCCCTCTCTCTCTGCCTGCCTCTCTGCCTACTTGTGATTTCTATCTGATAAATAAATAAAATCTTAAAAAAAAAAGCTAAACTGTGTCATTTATGTAGATAATATATGTATCTAAAACACACACAGAGTAACTAACATTTATGAGTACACACACAAGCAATTAAAGTATAAAACAATACCACACAGGTGAAGGCTGAGGCCACTCACAAGGAGTCTGGTCTCTCAGCAGTTGTTCCTCAGTCTCCCTCCTGACCCCTCAATCTTGCAATCTTATTCCCATTGAGAGAAAACTTTAAAAAGGAGTTTACTACATAGGCCTCCACTCAAGTGCTTGACTTCCCTCAGCAATTTGGTTCAAAATATATATATATATAGTTTGTTCAATTAAATTTTATGACCCCAGAATTATGAAAGAAAAGGAAAAGGAAAAAGGAAGAAGAAAGATCATTTATTACCATGTAGATTTTTTTCCTGTTATCTTAAATATTTAGTGATCTGTTTTTAACTTATGTTTGGGGAAAAAATAGGGCATGAATCTTCCTGAGCCTTTGCTACAAGTCTCCACTGAATTAGCAAAACGTATTTCAAAGAAACTAACTATTTTGTGTTTAACAATTTAACTTTCCAGCTTTTTCCTTTAAAATGTTTTACTATTAACTTCCTACAAATGCAGCATTTCTTCTCTTGGTATCACATAGATTGAATGTAGACATACATATGTATCAACTCTAGAGAGAGAAAGAATAAAAATGATGGGTAGTGTCCAAGATTTAGCTGCATACATAACATATTCACAGGAAAAAGAACAAAAATGATATGAAACAAGTATCACAACATGTTAATACCTCTGAAATTTTGGTAATGAGAATACGGATGCCTCAAATTGTACTTTTCAGAATAATGGAAATATCTTTTTAAAGTTTTAAGTGGAAAAATATGAGGGTGGGGGATTTTGTTACATGGCTTTCTGTAGTGCCTTAAAATATATATACATATACTGCCCCAAGTACTTCCTCTAAACTGTTTTATCAGCATGGAAGTGTGATGATTGTAGGATTAAACTCTATGACAACAGTGATAACAACAAGTGCCTTGTTCTTTTCTCAAATCTGGGGTTGCCAGACAAAAATATCTGACCTTCACTTCTCTGATAACTAATTTTTTTAAGATTTTATTTATTTATTTGATAGACAGAGATCACAGTAGGCAGAGAGGCAGGCAGAGAGAGAGCGGGGGGAGTGGGGGGGGGGAGCAGGTTCCCTGCTGAGCAGAGAGCCCAAAGTGGGGCTCGATCCCAGGACCCTGGGACCACGACCCGAGCTGAAGGCAAAGGCTTTAACCCACTGAGCCACCCAGGCGCCCCTGTGATAACTAATTTTTAAAAATCTTTTCAATCCAATATACTTAAAAGAAGAAGCAATAGTCTGGCGTCTTTGAAATTGACAAGGAGAGGCAAGTGTTCCTTAATACCTATATAATAGAAAGAAAACAATGCCACCTTCCTAATGACTTAGGTAACTAAAGGCATAAAAAGGCAGTTAGTACAAATCCACTGTGTTGTGTAAGTCATGTTTTGGAGGCACCTCTATGACTCATGGAGCTGTCTCTGAAGAAACACAATAAAAAGAAACCATCTTCTACTTTGGACTTACTATAGATGAAAATTGCATAGAAGGCATTACTAATCTTCAGATTCAAGTTTCCTGAAGTAATCATTTCTGTCACATACTCAGAAAACAAAATTTTGAAGACAAACTGCTTTCAGACACCAAAGAAGAAATATAGATGTCATCACATGTATATTCAGTGATCGTGGATTGCCAGGCAGTGTGATAGGCATAAAACATAATCAAGAATAAGGAGATAACACCACCTCTTCATGAAGCCAACATGGAAAAGAAAGATAACAAAAATATGAAACAATTATAGATGAGATCGGGTGCGTTCAGGGTGGTATGGCCGTAGACATGAAACAATTATAGATAGTACTTAGTGCTACAATGGAACTTTTCTTGGTGCTGGGTCCATGAAAGATGGAAAACCCATCTCAGATAGATGAGGCCTCTTAGGCGAAAGGACATTTGAACTGTGACATGAAGCTTCAAAGAGAAAGGACCAGACTTGGAAAAACTGGAGAGGAATGTTCCAGAAAGAAGATTAGCAAGTGCAAAGACCCAGAGTTGGGAGAGAGTGGTATGTTCTAGGAGATGGCAGGCAGCCCATATGTCCACAGAATAGATGAGAACAAGTTACATGAGGCTGGAGGGTTATGCAGGAACCATATGACTCATGGGGAAGCCACTGAAAAGCTTCCAGCTGGGGAATGCACAGCCTGAGATGCAGAACATGCTGATGCTTTATGGAGATGGACTGAAAGAAGACACATGAGGAAATGGGAAAACTAAAGTTGGAGAGCTATTACTCAAATAGTTCAGACAAAAGACAGGATGATATTGGCTTGGACTAAGGTCATAGTAGTGAGAGACTCATTCCTTCTACAGAAAATATTTTTTGAACACCTACTGTATACCAAGCATCATCCTAGATGGTAGGGATATACTGAAAAATAAGGTCAAGGCCCAAAGTTCTCCTTAGGATGACATTCTCAATGGAGGAGACAAAATAAACAAACAAACCATAAAATTTAGATGTTATGATGACCAAAAAAACAAAGTAGATGTGATAGCAAGAACTACAGGAATGGGGATTCATGGAAACCAGTTAGCCTGGGAAGTCAGGAAAGATTATCTTTTATCTGAGATCCAACTGGTGAGAAAGTGCCCAGAAATACAAAAAAGATGGAGAATGATTAAATAAGTTGAAGATGAATCTTGGAGATAAATCAGCCCAACTTTCTTATATGAGTGGTGAGGGAAATAATTTTTAGAAACTGCAGATAATGGTGCCATTTTCTAAAATGAAAGATGGGATTTAGAATTAAGGGTTCCATTTTGGACATACTAACTTTGAGGTCATAGAAGACATACACTGGATGTCTAGAGCTTAGAGAAAGCTAGAGCTTAAAGAAGTGGCATAGGCTGGAGATTAAATCTGGGAGAATCTGTATAGAGATGGTAAGGGAAGCCATGGGAATGGAGGAAACTACACAAGTGGGCTATGTAACATGAAAAAAGAACTGGGATTAGAATAAAGCCAGAGAAACTCCAAATTTTAGAGACCAGAAGAGAATAAAGACATTGAGGTAGAAGGAAAGCCAAGAAAGTGTTATAGACCAGACATCTATGGTCCCCTTGCACGAAACTCAGATTTTGAAGCCTGAAGCAAGGTGGCTGTAGAGCTATTTGGAGATGGGGCCTCTAAGGAAACATTTCAAGTTAAATGAAGTCCTAAGGGTGAGGCTCTGACAGGATTAGTGTCCTTAAGAAGAGACACGACAGAGCTCCCATTCCCTCTCTAAAAAAAGTTTTATTGGAACAAAGACATGTTCATCCAATGTGTACTGCCTATGGCAGCTTTCCTACTACAATGATAGATTTGAGTAGTTGTAACAGAGACTAGATGGCCCAAAAAAGCTTAAAATATTTACCATCTTATCCTTCACAGAAAAAGTCTGTTGATTCTTCATCTAGATAATTTGCAAAAGGGCTGGACCACTGCATACAGCTATGTCAGACTAGAATGGCTGGGTAGTGAACAGCATCAAGTTCATCACCAATAATGGGTGGCTACTACATATTTATTTGACTCTTCTGTAGGTCTTAAAGTTTCTAAAACAAAATGATGGAAGGAGAGAAAAATGATATCAAAACACATAAAAGAAAAATGAGAATGTGTGTCATTATCTTTGACCAAATACCATGATTACTTTAAAAAACAACACTCTAGTAGAAAAATGTTCTTCAACCTATTACTCCTTAACAGACTAAAGAGGAAGGGCATGTAGGAAGATTCATAATAGAGAAAACCTAGCATTTTTTCATCCCCTATGAATAATTGCAACTACTCTCCTACGGAGAGTAGGAAATCTTCCATTCTGTCAAATTGGTCTACTGCATTATCCACAACACTTTGACCTGGTTTTCCACCTCAGTGCCTTTGACCAAATAGAATTCTATTATTTTCCACCAAAATAAAATAGCTTTCCACAAAATGTCTGCCAGTCTAAATCTCACTCACCTTTCGAAGCTGACCTAAATGTCATCTGCCTCCTGAATCTCTCCCCTATACTTGGCGAAAGGCTGACCCTTCCCTACCAGGACTTAAGTGTTCTAAGAAAGGCAGAGATAACCTATCAAACATTGCTTTACAATGTTGTAAACTACGTCCATACTTATATAACCAGGTTATAATAGGCAAGCTGTAGGAAAGGAATTATTTCTTATTTTTCTGCCCTCCGGCAACAACCACGATGAAAACAAAAGGCACAGATCTTCTCGATTAAATGTGATATTGATGATAACAAGTTCTCTAGCTGTAAATGTTTACCTTGTTGTTGTCCTAAGGTCAGTAGGCTTAAGAAATTTCATTAGCGTGAAATGTTATCTATTCATCTTCCTTAAAGATTTTATTTATTTATTTGACACAGAGAGAGAGAGAAAGAAGATTAGAGAGAGAGAGAGAGAGCGCACACATACAAGAGGAGGGTAGGGAAGGGAGGGGCAGAGGGAGAGGGAGAATTAGACCTCCCCCCACCTCAACCCCCCAGCTGTGCAAGGAGCCCAGTAGGGGGATTGATCACAGAACCCCAGGATCACAACCTGAGCCGAAGGCAGATGTTTAACTGACTGAGCCACCCAGATGCCCCTGTTATATTTTCAAATGTAATCATAATGTACATGTTTAAGGCTAAATATTTATTTCTCTTTCCCACTGCTTAATAGCCTTAAAAAAATCATTAACCCTTCTGAGTTTTACTTGTAAACCAAGATAGTGAGAATATGAGCCCTTCTACCTAATAGTTCACGGTGGGGCTCAAAACAATCATCTCCGTGCAAGTGTCCAGAAAAACAAAATGCCATACAAGGGGCACCTGGGTGGCTCAGTGGGTTAAAGCCTCTGCCTTCGGCTCAGGTCATGATCTCAGGGTCCTGGGATAGAGCCCCGCATCGGGCTCTCTGCTCAGCAGGGAGCCTGCTTCCTCTTATCTCTCTGCCTGCTTGTCTGCCTACTTGTGAACTCCATCTGTCAAATAAATAAATAAAATCTTAAAAAAAAATTAAAATAAAATGCCATACAAGACGTAAGGTCATTTTTTCGCTCTACTGTGCTGCAACTCTGCAAACAACTGGCTGATTGATGTTATGTGACTGTGTCTCAGTAAGAATCTCATTCCAATCTTAGTGAGAAATGGAGGGCTTTTCTGGGCACTTAAGCTTTATGATGCTCAACAGACAGGTCAACTGATCATTACAGTCAAAGTGCTCTCACTAAAGGCCTTATTACAGAGGTTATGAAGGTGAAGGCTTTGAGATCATGTTGCATCAATCAAATTGGTTTTCCTGATATGATCTGAAACCAATATTAATATAAAAAAGGAAACAAATGGAAACCAAAGGGCATGATGCTATCCTGGATCTGTATCTTTTTTTAAAGCAGATAAAAACAGTATCTAAGCAATAAATATTACCACTTCTAGTTTTTGTGCTAAAAAGGTCAAAGTTTTCATTGTAACTACCACTTGCTCTATAAATCTTCTAAAAAAAAAAATCTTTGGTAAAGATTACTAATGACCTAAAACTCTATACTATAACATCTCATATATAACCTTTCATACATTTACCTTCTCCTTATTATTTTTTAAATTTTATTTATTTATTTGACAGAGAGAGAGATTGAATACAAGGAGGGGGGCAGCAGAGAGAGAGGGAGAATCAGGCTACCCGCCGAGCAGGGCTCAATCCCAGGACACTGGGATCATGACCTGAGCCGAAGGCAGACACTTAACCTGACTGAGACACCCAGATGCCCTTACCTTCTCTCCAATATTTTAATACAAATATATTTTCAGTTTTATCTAGTTTTTTTCTAGTCTGAATCATCCATTATGACATCCAGTCAACACTTCTCTACACAAAACAAAATTTGCTGTGACTAAGACAGATAAAAAGAACAAATGGCCTGCTGTAGGTATGAATGGAAAGGAAAGCACTACTTGACATTCCCTTATCTTGGATTCTTTCAAAGCCCTCTTTCTATTCTCCAGGTGGGAGTTTATAGAACTAACCTCCACATGAAGTTTGTACTCCCTATACTTCATATTTTCAAACTGTCATCATGCTGGTCAGGGTCTAACCACCCATCTAGACCCCATGAAGACATGAGGGGGGGCATGCAGCTCATTCAACTGGATTTACAACTGGCTAAAAAATCACACCCAAGGAATGATTAAAGAACTGACTGATATCTGAAGAGAAATGTCTAGAAAGTGGATTAGCTTTGTCCCAGCTGCCCAAATCAGTCATGATCAAAGAACTCCTTACTTGACCAAGGACATGGCCACAGGATCCTTCTGACAGGGTTCCAGAGAGCTATTACCAATAGATCATATTTGGCAGAGGAGATGAAGCATATTTAAAGCCCCTGGGTTAGGTTTCTGGAAAAATGTCCTTGCTCTTATCAAATCTTACATTTTTTATCACTGATTCTGAGATACCCTTAACTATTTCTGTCAATGACTAAAAAAAAATTTTTTTTTCAATTCTAAGGACCTAGCAGGAAGTCAAAATCAAAAATTTTTTTAAAGCTAGAAGTGGTTTTTTTTGTTTTGTTGTTGTAGTTTTTTAAGTATCTTGAATTTAGTTCACATTTGTTCATGTCCACTCCCTGTTCTAAACTAACTGGAGACTCTAGACTGATTCACAAGGGCCCATATCAACTGTATATCCACCCACAGATTATCTGGGATATGGGAGTTAAGAGGAGACTAGACTAGACACACCTCAAGACAGGCAGTCACAAACTGCTGGGTACTCAGAGCACAGCTCTAGATAGTCCTCAATCAAAAATGGTGTTGGTGAGTTGGGAGAACTAAACAGAGCAACAAGATTCATTGTTATTTGGTTTCTCTCTGGATCATCTGGTGCCTGGCATCTGGTCCATAAGGACTCTGTGAGTGGCTCCTATTTGCCCTTTGTTATATTTTGGGGAAGAAGAGTCAAGTAGTTTCAACTCTTCAGAAGTACATGATTTGCAATCAGGTACTTATCATCTGAGAAAAGAGCTAAATGGTAAGGCAGAAGGTCTGGGTTCTGGACCTAGTTTTAACTCTAACTTGGAGAGTTTACTAGTTTTCTATGACTGTTCTAACAAATTACCATAAACTTAGTTGCTTAAAATATGACATGAATTCTCTCTCATCTCTAAGTCAAATATAAAACACGGGTCTCACTGGACTAAGTTCAAGATGTCAGCAGGGCAGTGGTCCTTCCTGGAGTCCATTATCTTGTCCTCTCCAGCTTCTAGAGGCTGCTCACATGCTTTGGCCCAAGACCCTCTTCCACCCTTCAAAGCCAGCAATGTTGCATTTCTCTGACCCAGATGGAAAAGATTCTTTGCCTTTAAGGACCTAGGTGATCATACAGGCTGACACGGATAATCCTAAAAAATCTTCCCATCTCAAGGTCCTTAATCACATCTGCAAAATCCCTTTTGCCATGTACAGTAACATATCCAGTTTCCAGGAATTAGGACATTGACATTGGAAGACCATTACTCTGCCTACCACAATGAGCAATCTTGAAAACAGAAGTTTACCTCTCTGCGATATACCTGCAAAATGCAAGGTCTGTACCACATCAGTTTCAAAGCTCCCTTCAGCCCTATTTTACAGAGGTGTGTACACATTAAGAATTCTAACAGGCAGCTTCTCAGAACACCACAAATTAGAGATGCTGGAGAGCAGGAGGCACATTCTGCACTCCCTTCTAGCCATGATCCATCTGCCATGATGAGCCAATTACACAGAGAAATGTTAGTAAAACAGACTAAATGATTTGTGAAAAGAATTACAATAGGACAATTATAAATCTACTGCTAGTCTCCAGAGCGAATGGAAGGGGGTGACTGGCCTGCTTACTACAGCACTATTGTGTCTGAAATCTGGGTTGACTCATTATGTGATACTGTCAAAGTCAAACAGTTGTCCCTCAGCCATCTGTTCCCATTATTTACATAAGCTTTTATGTGGTCTCCTATCCGAGCTGCATTGTTAGCAAGCCATATAAAAACACAAAGTCACTACCATGCTCTACATTAAAGTGTATTAGAATTAGTTCTGAACATAAAATCTAGGAGTAAGGCTTATTTATTCCAGCTCATTTTTACCACAAGCATAAAGTACATCATTAAGTACTAACAGTGTTTTAGTTTCTTGGTGGGCATTTCCTTTACATCAACCACAGTCCTGTACAGTATTTCCTGCAAAATAACCACATCATTATTCTCTTGTCAAAGTGGGGACGTTTGGCAGCTGAAGCTGCAAGGAACCTATCAAAGTTGACTCTATTTACATTAGCCCAAAACATCCACCCAAAACGTTGACTGCATCTATGAGAACAAAATTTTCAATATTAAAATCTTGATTTGGGAGCACCAGGGTGGCTCTGCCAGTTAAAGAGCCAAATTGATTTTGGCTCAGGTTAGGACCTCAAAGTCAGGAGATCAAGCCTCAGGTTGGTTCCACACTCAGCATGGAGTCTGCTTGAGAGTCTCTGTTCCTCTCCCTCTGCCCCTCCCCGCAACATGCATGTACAGGTGTGTGTTCTCTTTCTCTCAAATCTTTCTTAAAAATCTTGCTTTCAAATCTGAAAACAGTATCTTCATAATGCTTAAGTATGGCTTACAATTTTTTTCTAATACAGTTATGGAACATGTTTAATCTAGAAATAGATCACGGTCTTTATCTTATAATCAGAACAAATGAAGGTCCTTTTGAATGAGATACAGGCATTAGAGTTAAGAGATCTGCTATTGTACACATTATATAAATGTTTTATTTCATTTATGTTTATTTCATTTTATTTTTTATTTCATTTACAGAACTAAATTTAAGTGAAACTTAAACTTTAGGATTCCCTGTTAAATTAACAAAACTGCTGGTTAACTCCTTCACCAATGTAGCAAAAACTACTCATAATGCTTTCACTGAAGATTATACCCTCCTTTCAAGGGAAGTTCTCCTTCAACCATGTATGTAGTTTCAAGAGAAATGCCACTTGGAACATATAGGGACAGGAACGTACAAGCCAGGAAAACCAGATAACCTTATTTAAATAAATAACCCTATTTATTCAAAATAAATATTGGGTATGTAAAAAAAAAAAAGCAGGCTTCTTACAACTTTCTATGTGTTATTATATAGACTCATTTTTAAGGTAGCTGAAATAATTGTGAAGATTAAGTATTTTTACATATACTTTATTTATTTGAGAGAGAGAGAGAGAAGACACATCAGGGGAGTGTGGGAGGGGGAGGGAGAGACAGAATCTAAAGCAAACTCCACACCAGAGCAAGTCCGAGGTGAGGCTTGATCTCTCTACCCTGAGATCATCACCTGAATTTGGATCTCAGGGTCCTGGGTTGGAACTGTGCCTCTGGCTCTGCGCTTAGTGGGGAGTCAGCTCCCTCTCTCTCTGCCTTTCTCCCTGTGCACTGTGTCTGTCTGTCTTTCTCTCTAGGATAAATAAATCCCTAAAAAAAAAAAAAAAAAAAAACCTTCCACTAGTGAGATGGATAAAACACCTAGAATTTAAGAGAAGCAACAACGGATTAGGTTTGGGGGGACTACGGTTTGCAGAAGTTATATCAACTACTTTCAGCACCCACAAGAAAGGGTTTTTTGACTATATAACCACCAAAAATACCAGTCTTGATAAGAGAGCCACATGTGTGATGGCTAACCAAAAATTAACATGAAAGGAACATTTTCCAAATCTGGAACTTTATGATTGATTCTGTGATCCTACTGAAGACTTGCTTTAGAATAATCAGCCAAACTCCTGATTACATATGCCTGACAAACTCAGTGGAGGACATACACAGACAAATGGACATACTTCTCATTCTGTTAAGGGAGCCAGCTGCTTCCAGAAGTGGAGTCACTTCTGGAAGTGTCAGGACTGTCACTGCTAGGTGATGGGTGCATGAGTGCCTGCTGTACAAGTCCGTATTGTGCTTGGAATTTTCCACTACTAAAAGGTTTTTAGACAACTGATAAAAGAATTATGGGCATCAAGCATCAACATTTACATAGGCTTGTACTGCCTAGTACAAGCAGGTAAAAATACAAGCAAAGATTAGACAGAGATCCTCCTGATCAGCTGAAATTATTTTAATTACCAAATAGACACTCAAATTGCTTTAGTGTAGTAATAACAATGCAGAAAAACCAAAGAGGTAGGCAAAGAGCTGGGATAGGATCAAAACTAATTTATTTTCATTAACTGAAATAAATATAATTCCAATTGCAAATCAGATTTCTGACACTACAAATTTAAGTCATTTGATTAGTTTACACAGAATGAAAACTCTTAAATTATCATTCAAAACAAAAACATTCCAAAGTTCCCAAGTGATAGAAAAAGTACCTTTTGCCTTTGAATAACCAAGGTCACGACATGCTTAATAGTTGGAAGAAATCTAACAAAAGACAAAAGAATCCCCAGTAAAAACAAATAAAAATACAAAAACTGACAATAGCACTACCCTTTGGTTTTATAAAAACACATTTGTAATCTAACTTGTAGGATAAAGTCCCAATTTTCTTTTGCATTCCCACTTTATCCTCCAACCAGACATCATAAATTCTTACTCAGCTGAAACTAAACTCAGACCCAAATCGTATTTTCTTTCATCAATTTAGTTCAACACACATTTAGTATTATACTCCAGGCACCATATCAAGTACAAAAATGAATAAAACACTGGAGGAACCAGTTCCTGATGACGTTCCTGTCCAGGTCCAGGTTTGACTCTGGCTGGACCTTCACTTGCATTATTCAAGGTTGATCTATTTGCAGATCTATCTACATAGTGCACAAAAAGCACAATGATTCCATTTGAAATGATACCTTTATAAACATGGGTACTGCTATGAAATCAAGAGAAGGGTGTGGCTTCATCCAAAAGACTATGACCAGGATAGGCTCAGCATGTCTGTACTGGGAACACAGAGTGTGTCCAATTCCGTTAGTGTGCAGAAGACCAAAGAAAGAAGGTGTGAAAGAAAGTAAGTGGAGTTCTCTCCCTCCACTAGCCCCGTGTCATGAAAGTTCCCTCACTTCTATCTGGATAATCCCTACTTCCTTTGAAACTCATTTTTAGAACTATCCATCCTAGGAAGCCTTGGCCAGCCGGACAAGTTAAAGGCCTACTTTTTCATGGGTGCCTTAGCATTCTGAAAACCTCCATTATGACTTTTGCATCTTCTCTTTCACAAGATATCTTGAGTTCCTTGAGAACAGAAATGGATTTTCCATTCTATTTCCCTAATACCTGGCACTGAGCCTAAGACAGAGGGCACTCAGTAAGTACTTAGAGAGATGAATTCTGATTCTTAATAAATGTGATAGTTCCTGGGCATCATGATAACTAAGAAAACATACATTATAAAACATTTAAAATTATACAGTATCACTATTTACATAGCAATAATAGTGTAAACACTCCGTTGGTTTATTTTTAAGTAGCAATAAAGCAACACTGAAAATGCAATAGAGAACATGAAAAAAATGTAAAAAATAAATTCTCAGCTATGTTAGCCAATAAAGCCTTCTTTAAATTAGTACATTAAAAAAAAACCAGTATAAATAGATTATTTACAAGATACAACAGTAAATAGAAGGTTTAAGTAAGAATAATTAAAAGTAGTTACTGGGAAGTAGGATAACATGAGGGAGAGTGGCACAGAAGACTTTTTTTTTTTTTTTTAATTGTAATAGCTACTGTATTAACAACCTAAAAATTTCTTGGGGCACCTGTGTGGCGCAGTCGGGTAAGCATCTAGTTCTTGGTTTCAGATCTAGTCATGAGCTCAGGGTCTTGACATTGACCCCTGCATCGGGCTTTGCACTCACTGTGGAGTCTGCCTGGGACTCTCTCTGTTCTCTCCCTCTATCCTTTCCTGCCATGCTCACTTGCTCTCTCTCTCTCAAATTTGTGTAAAAGAATTAAAATTTTTTTTCTTAAATTTTCTAAATATATGAATAGGGTAAAGAAGATCATGAAAGTCCTTCTACAAATAATCACTCATATAGATGCCCAGTTCACGTTACTCTTGATGTGTAAAACACTGAAACTACATTAAATGTAGTCTATCATTTCAGGTTCTATTTAATGAGACTGTTCTATCCTCTTCCCATTGAGAACTATGCACCTTAAAAAGTTAACTCAAAACCGTTTTTATAAAATTTTACTGGGAAAGTTAATCCAGAAACAAATCTATTGAACAGCAAGACTTCTAAGTGGATTCTAAGATGCACAGAATTAATTTCACAGTAAACTCCATAATCAAATAAAGACCCCATATGGTGGTCTCTTGCCAAATATTAGAGGAAAATAATGAAGAGGCTAATTTCTATGAGTTCATCCATTCAGTTGAAATTCCCTACTGTTCTTCATGTTTGGCCTAACACAAAATCAAACAAGAAAACCCAGCCATGTACGACAGTGTTTCCTGGTTTGTTAAAGAAATACATAGCTTTTAGAGTTTTTATAATAGTACAGGGGATCTATGGAATTTAATATTCACTAAATAAGGACCATATTACATGTATCTAGTACATACCAGATATGGGGGTGGGGGGAACCTCAAAAACAGAAGTTAGACCATTGCTTTGTGAAATAAAATATTACCATGCAATTATCCATATCTCTCTTTTTTCTTTTAAAGATTTTATTTATTTATTTGACAGATAGAGATCACAAGTAGGCAGAGAGGCAGGCAGAGAGAGAGGAGGAAGCAGGCTCCCTGCTGAGCAGAAAGCCCGATGCGGGGCTCGATCCCAGGACCCTGGGACCATGACCCGAGCCGAAGGCAGAGGCTTTAACCCACGAAGCCAACCAGGTGCCCCCATATCTCTTTTTCTATACACCCTCACTTATAATTGAGATTGGAGGGGAAATTTTTTTAAATTTGTGTATTACTGCCTACCAATATTCTGTTTATACATTCCAAAAGCTCACGTTCTTTTACAAAATAAATAGACTAAACTCTGAATATCCAGGAATCAATTACAGAATGTATTTATTATTTGTGGTCAGTGCCCATTTTACTCCTGCAACAACCTTTTGCAGCCCTATTAAGACATGGTGAAATTTAAATCATTCCACTGTCCTGGCCTTATTTTGAAGCTACAAAGGTCTGGTGAGCCAATAAGATGATGTTGATGGCTTCAAAATTGGTGCGGGAGTTATCAGAAGATTTTAATTAACTCTTCCATTTCAGCTCTTCCCTGACTACTATGGATAGCAAAGCACAGCTCTCAAAATGCTGATTCACAGCAACTTTAGTCATAATATCCACTCCTTAGGTTCATCCTACACATGACATGATACCAGATTTCGATAAACCGTAACAAACTTTTTTTTCTCAAAAGTACAAAGTCCACGCATTTTTAGTAGAGATTTAGAAACTACAGAGGAGTACAAAGAAAAATTTAAAACACTTAAAATCTCAAGACCCAGAGATTATAACTATAGTCAGTATTTTGGTGTAAATTCTTATCTTTTCACTATACGTTTGTATGTGGGTATGTATAAACCCACTTCACATTTAAAAATGGTATCATTATGTACATACTCAAAATAAGCAGCTTTTATAGGTAAATAAGTGCATGATATACCCATGAATAAGTCAAACACCATGCATACACATTGTAAGTATCCATTCTTAGTGTATAATACCTCTGATGTTTTCCAGTCATAAATTAACTCCTTTCAAAAATGCCTCTCATACTTTTAAACCATTGGGTCCCTTGCAGTGCTCTAAAGCAGCTAGTTTTAAAGTGTCCTATAAAGAATATAGTTCTATCAAATAATTTGGCCTGAGGCACCTGGGTGGCTCAGTGGGTTAAAGCCTCTACCTTCGGCTCAGGTTGTGGTCCCGGGGTCCTGGGATCAAGCCCTGCATAGGGCTCTCTGCTCTGCAGGGAGCCTGCTCCCCCACCCCCACCCCCCCGCCCCGCCTGCCTCTCTGCCTACTTGTGATCTCTGTCAAATAAATAAAATCTTTAAAAAATAATAAAAATAATTTGGCCAAACCAATAGTTATAAACTACTCCATTCAACAATAGCAAAACATGCATTCTTCTCAAATCATATGGAATACTGATCATGATAGGCCACACTCAAGGCCTAACAAATTTTAAAGACTAGAAAGCATAGAAATTATATTCTCACACAGAATCAAACTAGAGATCAATAACAAAGACGGCTGGAAAAAACCCAGATGTCTGGAAATTAGACAACATACCCCTTAGTAATGCATGTGTCACAGGAGATGCTTCAAGTAAAACTTAAAATATTTTAACTACATGTAAATGAAACTGCAGCTTATCAAAATATATAGGATGTAAGAAAAGTAGTGATTAGAGGAGAATTTATAGCACTGAATGCATATGTTAGAAAATAAAGATGAAAAATCAATAACCTAAACTTCCACCTTAGGAAAACTAAG
>ML110611.1:0-32739 GCA_003697995.1 Taxidea taxus jeffersonii
TTTCTCTAGTAGATAATCCAAAGTAGAATTGCTGCATCATATATATACTATTTTTATCTTTTTGCCTTCATACTGTTTTCCAAAATGGCTGCACCAATATGCTTTCCTATCAGTTGTGCATGAGGGTTCCTTTTCATCTGGATCCTTGTCAATACTTATTATTTCTTGTCTTTTGGTAACAACCATTCTAACAGGTGTAAGGTGAGATCTCATTGTATTTTTGATTTTTTTTATTTGCATTTCCCTGGTGATTAATGATGCCGAGCATCTTTTCATGTGCTATTTGATCATCTGTATGTCTTCTTCAGAAAAACGTGTATTCAAATCTTCCCATTTTTTAATCGGAGTGCTTGATTTTTTTGCTATTGCGTTGGAGTGCTTTGTTTTTTGGGATTTTAGCCATTTATCAGTTATATGATTTACAATTATTTTTGCACATGCAGCAAGTTGCCTTTTTGTTTTGTTCATCATTTTTCCTTTGCTATGTAGAAGCTCTTTAGTTTGATGCAGTCCCACTTGCTTATTTTTGCTTTTGTTGCTTTTGCTTTTGGTTTCATACTCAAAAAATCATTGCCAAGACCTATAACAAGGAACTTAACTGCCTGTGTTTTCTTCTAGGAAGTTTATGGTTTCAGATCTTACATTCGTATCTTTAATCCATTTTGAGTAGCTTTTGTGTATGGTGTCAGTGGTCCAGTTTCATTCAATGGCATGTGGCTGTCCAGTGTTCTCAACATCATTTATTGAAGAGATTGTCCTTTCACTGTTGTATATTCTTGCCTCCTTTGTCATAAATTGTCTATATGTTTTTGAGCTTTCTATTCTGTTCCATTGATCTATGTATCTGTTTTTATGCCGATATCACACTGTTTTAGTTAATGTAGCATTGTAATATGCTTTGAAATCAGGGATCATGCCTCCAGCTTTGTCTCCTTTCTAAAGATTGCTTTGGCTATTGGGATCTTTTGAAATTCCATACAAATTTTAGGACTATTTATTTTTGTTCTGTGAAAAAATGCCATTGGAATTTTGATAGGCATTGCATTGAACCTTTCTATTGCTTTGGGTAGTATGGATATTTTAACAATATCAGTTCTTTCAATATATGAGTATGGAAAATCTATCCATTTGTTTGTGTCTTCTTTAATTTCTTTTATTAATGTCTTGTTTTCAGTATAAAGAACTTTCATCTCCTTTGTTAAATTTATTCTTGGGTGTTTTATTCTTTTTCATATAATTGTAAATGGGATTCATTTTCTAATTTCTCTTTATGATAGCTGGTTATTAGTGAAACACAATAAAAGAAACACAGTAAATTCTGTATATTGATTGTGTGCCCTGCAACTTTACTGAGTTTGTTTATTAATTTTAACAGTTTTTTGATAGAATCCTTAGGGTTTTCTGTAGATTATACCATGTCATCTGCAAATAGTGACAGTTTTACTTTTTCTTTTCCAATTTGGATGGCTTTTATTTCATTTTCTTGCCTTATTGCTCTGGTTAGGTCTCCCAGTGCTATCTGAATAAAAGAGAAAGAGTGGGTATCCTTGTCTTGTTCATGACCATAAATGAAAAGCTTTCAGCTTTTCATTGTTTAGTATGGTGTTAGCTCTGTGTTTGTCATATATGACCTTTGTTATACTGAGGTATGCTCCCTCTGTTCCCACTTTTTAGAGATTTTTATCATAAAAGGATGTTGAATCATCTTGCATCCCTGGAATAAATCCTACTTGATCATGATGAATTAATCTTTTAATGTATTATTGAATTTGATTTGCTAATATTTTGTTGAGGATTTTTGCATCTGTTTAGATCCAGGGACACTGATCTGTAATTTTCTTATTTTGTGGCATCTTTTTTCGGTTCTGGTATCAGAGCAATGCAGGCCTCTAAAGGGTATTTGGGAAAGTAACCCTCCCTTCTATTTTTAGAAAAGTTTGAGGATTGGTATTAATTCCTTGAATATTCAGTAGAACTCACCAGTGAAGCCATCCAGTCTCAGAATGTTGTTGTTAGAAGGTTATTGATTACCAACTCCACTACTCCAATTATTCCACAACTCCATTACTCCTTCCTGGAATCAGTCTGTTCAGATTTCCTGTCTTTTCATGATGCAGTCTTGGTAGATTGTGTGTTTATGGGAATTTATCCATTTCTTCTAGGTTATCCAACCTATTGACATACAATTGTTCATAGTAGTCTCCTGATCCTTTCTGTGGTATCAGTTATAACAATTCCTCTTTCATTTCTGATTTTATTTATTTGAGTCCTCTCTCTTTTTTCTTGGTGAGTCTGGGCAAAGTTTTGTCAGTTTTGTTTAAATTTTCAAAGAATCAACTCATAGTTTCTTTGATCTTTTCTGTTATCTTTTTAGTCTATATCTCATTTATTTCAGTTTTTGAGATATGCATTGATAGCCATGAACTTCCCTCTGAGAACTACTTTTGCTGCATCCATAAATTTTAGTATATTACATTTCCTTTTTATTTGTCTCAGCTATTTTTTTAAATTTCCCTTTTCATTTCTTCTTTGACCTACTGGCTTGTTGTTTAATCTCTACATATGTGAACTTTCTGGTTTTCTTCAGGTAATTAATTTCTGATTATATACCATTGTGGTCAGAAAAGATACTTGATAAGATTTTAATCTTCCTAAATGTAGAGTCATTTTGGGACCTACCATAAGATCTTAGAAAAGGTCCCATACTCACTTTGAAAAAAAAAATGTGACTCTTTCACTTTAGATATAATGTTCTGTAAATATCTGTTAAGTATACCTACTCTGACTTGTTGTTTAAGGCCAATATTTATTTATTAATTTTCTTTCTGGATGATCTATCCATTGAAGTAGGGAGGGTATTAAAATCCTCTACTATTTATTATTGTGTTTCTATTTTTCCTTTTCAGTCTGTTAGTAGTAGCTTTTATATCTTTACATGTTCTTATGTTGGGTGTGTAAATATTTACAAATGTCATATACTCTTGTTAGATTGACTCCTATATCATTCTTTCTCTCTTCTTACAGTTTTTGTTTTAGAGTGTATTTTGTCTGATATGAGTGTAGCTACTCCAGCTTTCTTTTGGCTTAAGAGTTTACTACTTTAAAGTAAAACAAACAAAAGACTATAGAAATTATGATGTGCTAGAGAAACTTGAAAATACTATTGATAAGAAAAGACTAAACTAAACTAAACTAAACTAAAAGAAAAGTTTAGTTAATTGGTATTGATTAATAACAGTCAATACTTGATATACTATCAATAGAATCCTAATGATCACATGATATTTAGAGCTAAAGCAGTCTCAGAAAGATTACTTTTAGCCATAGTGTTAAGAGCATGGTGACCTTTCATGCTAAGTGTGCTCACTTACAGGATAAATTAGGACCTCAGTCAGAACTATAAACTGCCTTAGCACTTATGTTCTTACTAATGAAAAACACATTTGAAGTAGCACTGGATCTGCTCCAATGATTAATACCATGGATTTTCCATCTCTTCTCAATCTCTAAGGAGGAATAAAACTTGCAGCTATATTGGTTTCTCCCTCTGTGTTTTATGTAACTTTAAGGCTCCATAAAAATATTTCCATGTACCCTAGAGAAATAATAAAAGACTTTTTAAAAAGAAATCATGTGTTTGTGTGGGTCTGCCCTTCCCCCAGTCACCTCTAGATCCAGTTGCAACACCACACCAAATTGGTTTCAGAACTTGACAACTAATACAGAGCCGTTTCACAAGCTCGTAGTGTCTGGAAAAAAGAAAAAGAGTAGTTCATTGTCATTCAGACCCACACATTTTCCTGGGACTATGGGTGCTATATTTTGTGTGATAGGTTAAAGAATGCATGTGGAATGTGGATGCTGATTCATCATGACCCACCAAGGATTTGCAGCTCTTTCATGCACATTCTCAGTTATATAGATGGTCAGAGAGGAAAACTCTAATCAACACTATAATTTCAAGACTGTGAATGGCTTTGCAGTATGTCGTCATTCCGAGCCTGCAGATACCTCTTTTTGATGAACAGCTTTGATGAGTCCTTTATCAGACTGATGGTTAGTGTGACACAGAAGACCAAGTTAAGGTCATGAAGTTCAAAAGACAAGTGTTGATATGCTCACTTCATTCTTCTTGTATTCACTCAACAAATGGTTATGGAGTGCATCCCCCCCATGCCAAATGCTGATCTCAGAGCTGGGGATATGGATGCGTACAAAAAAGCGAAATACATGCCTTCACAGAGCTTGTATTTGCTTGCATTATTACTGTGGATACACCTCAGAAGTTTTTAATTCCATGAAGACTTGGTTGGGCCACATACTTAGTGAATGATTAACCCAGCGTCTTCGAAAAAAATAATTTTGGAACCATTTGCATCAGAATCACTTAGGACACCTTTTAAAAAAACTAGAATTAGACTTTCTTCACATAAGGCCTGAAGTCTGCATTTTAACAAGCACCCTCCCAACCCCGCTGCTTCTTCACACTGCTGTTTAAAAACCACTGATCCAAGAGGATAGATCTTATGTTAAGTATTCTTAATACATGTACACACAAATAATAATTAATAATAATAATTCTATGATAATAATCATAAAATGGTGAGGTGATGGGAGGAAATTCTAGGAGGTAATAGGTGACCATCAAGGTCTGTGGCCTTGATGGTGGTGATGATTTCATGGATGTATATTTATCCCCAAACTCCTCAAGTTCTATACATTAAATATATACAATTTTTTATCTGTTGGTCATACCTCAATTTAGTAGTTCCATTTTTTTTAATTTAAATTTTTTTAAAATAAAAATAAAAACCATTGGTCCAGACATTTATTTCTAACATTCTTTTGTCAAGAAATAAAGAGAGCAAAATATTTGAGGCCAGAGTAATTTGCAAACCTTGTGACCATAACCAAAATTGTTGACTTGCCATGAAAGGTGTGGTCTTCCCATTCTAACACTCTGTATTTGGAAAGAAGCAGCTGCACACTGACTATATTAATGATATCCAGAGCACATATTAAAAATTAAATAAAATATGCTTAGCAGCATGTTTTAATACTCTAATAAATTTCATCATTTTTCTCCTTCCTGCAATTTTTGTAGATATTTTTGTGTTGTTTTTTTTCTTTGCCAAAGAACATTTTAAATTTTTCCTATCAGTTCTATGATGGTGAGCAAGAGGGGGAGAGTTATTTAAGTTCCTAATCAATGCTCTTTCGCTAACACTGAAGGTAAATAAATAATTAAAGATCACAGATGGAATACTTACAATTAAAATTACAGATATAGCAATAGACATAAAAGTTTCCTTTAAAAGCAGCAAATAAAAGAATCACAGCTGTTGTTTAAAGCTGTTTTGGGAAGAAATATGAAGTCAGCTTGATTGATAATGTTTAATGCCCTTTGAACATCTGTTAAAACTCTTCTTTCATTTTTGGTAATGTAGGGGAGGAAAAATAATTTCCTAACACCCTTCCAGGTTCTTGACCCCCACCCAAATAAAAGACAGATTCGTAGGAGAAAAACAAATAGAAGTTTAATAACATGTATATCTCCTATATATATTGGAGATACCCAGGAAAATTCACTCCCCAAAATGGTCCAAGCCATCATCTTAAATGCCATCTCCAGCTGGAGACAAAATAAGACATTGGGGGTTAGAGGAAAACCAGTTATGGGAAGTTACTAAGAAAAACACAATAAAAAGAAGGTAAAGTTGTTAGGAGCTTTAAGTCATTGCCTTCCCCATTGTTGAGTTTCCAGAGATTTAGTCATGGTTTTCTTCTTAGGACAGAGGGAGACATCCTTACAAATGGAGATTTCCCTTATAAATATAAATTTCTCTTACCAAAAAAGGGTAAGTTCTAGTTGGTTTTCAGGGTTTCTCCTATGTCTGCTTTGTCTTGAAAATAACCAGCTCAAGATATTCTTTATGCCAAAGAGGTATTTTGGGGGTGACAAATTCTGCTCCCATTCAGTAATTTCTAACAACCGAAAGAATTACTAAAAACTTTTTGGTATAGCATAAGCAATGAGTTTATATTCAGTGAAATATCATAAAATCCTTGTATGTGCATTTTCTCTGTATTTTCATTCATATCAAAACCACATCATTTAAAGAAACTACTCATAAAAGAAAGTTCTCTACTTTTTTTGCCCCATCTTGGAGAATGATCATTTTTTTAAAAGATTTTATTTATTTATTTGACAGAGATCACAAGCAGGCGGGGGGGGGGGTGGTAGAGGGCTCCCCGCTGAGCAGAGAGTCTGACGCGGGGGCCCAATCCCAGGACCCTGAGATCATGACCTGAGCCGAAGGCAGAGGCTCAACCCACTGAGCCACCCAGGCGCCCCCAGAACGATCATTTTTAAGAAGAAATCCTGTGATGTTATTCACCAGCTGTTTAAAGTTAAGCCTGTCTGTAGCATGTGTGTACTCTCCTCCTAGTCATTTTGAACTCTGCTATTTCATCAAAACATCATTCTCTCTCAAGCCTTTAAGTTCTCTAAGTTTATTTTTCTGACCTGGAATATTTTCTGCCATTATCTATTTTCTCTTTTATTCCGTGGTTTACTTTTCTGACCTGGAATATTTTCTTTCATTACCTCTTTTCTCTTTTACTCTGTACATGTTGATCCTTGAGACCTCAGCTCATAATCCCCCAGTTTGGAAAGCCTCTCCTCATTGCTCTGGAAGTTTGTCCCCTTTTCACCCACAGCACCCTGATATGCAGCCTTCTGCTTCAACACACATCACTTTGTACTTCCTCACATTGTCTCCCCCTGGAAAAGTCACTACCAGTCTTATTCATCATGGAACCCCCCTACTGTGAGGCTTCTGTACAGCCTCTGATGGGTCAGTGTACTCTGGAGTTTTAAGGAGAGGTTTAGCCCTTAGAGGTGTTTTGTTTGGCTCATTCATGGTTGGTTTGTTGGTTGGTTGGTTGGTTGGTGATTGACTGACTGATTGATTGTACCAGGTATTTGAACATTAGATGATTGCACATGCCATACAAATCTGGCTTTCTGGCTGTTTCTAAAAGTCAGATCTGGGAACATCAGGCCCAACAGATTGGAACTTAAGCAATAGTTGCCCTTTAAAGTAGGACAAATACCTTTTCACTTAATCCCCAAATCCATTTGGTCCTGATGCTAAAGGAATTTGTGTCCCAGCCCTAATTTAAATCCCAAATGCCTTAGAATAGAGTGCAAAACATTAAATATCTAATCCAAGAGTACCTCTATATCTCAATAAACCCTCATATGCTCTTACTTTCCCCCTTCAGAATGTCTCAGACCTCTTTTTTTAAAGATTTATTTATTTAAGAGAAGAAAGAGAGTGGGGGAGGGGCAGTGGGAGAGGAAGAGAAACGTTCAAGCAAACTTCCCACTGAGTGCAGACCCCACATGGGGCTCAATCTCAGGACCCTAAAATCATGACCTGAGTCGAAATCCAGAGGCAGATGCTTAACTGATGGGGCCACCCAGGTTCCCCTATCTCAGAGCTTTCTTAAACGCCATGTTTCTCTGTGTCTATCCAGGCAGCCTTATAAACAAAAACAAAGTCAAGGGGTTCGCCGCTTGGAGTGCATTAAATTGAATACAACTCAAGGAAGTGTTGAAAGCAAAGAACTTTCATTACTTACTACAAGTAAGGAGACAGGGAAATAGCACCGAAAGCACTGTGTTTCCTTAGGGTTAGTGCAGGAAGCTTTTATTCAGTGTCTTGGGATCAAGAGCAGGGAGTTTCTACACATTTAAGGGATGTACACATCTGTTAGGCACTTGAGTTCAATTGCACATGCCTAACATGTCAGTATGTTAGCACATATATCATACATATGTTTAAAAAAGGGCAGAAAACCCCACCCATGGGAGGAGATCTTTGTATTATAATGATCTAAAAGTGTTTTCAGGGCAACCCAGGGGGCCTTCTGCTGAAGTCCTCAGCTCCAGACCAATTCAAACTGGCTCACACAAGGGGCTCTCAGGTGCAACAGGTAGCCGGGCGTCTCCTTAGTGTCACCCGCAGCTTCTGCGAAACAAAACACATTTCTTCCTTGCTCTTGTCCCTTTGTTTTCCACCTTCTGACTAATAGCTTTCAGTTCTCTGATTTGAGTAACTTCTTGCATCCTAGCTGACAGCATTGTGATCATTCCTACACATCCACACAGCATTCGCTCTTTGCGTTAAGAGTATGTCTTTCTCGTTTCTGAATGTTATCTAGCACCTCGATATTCAAAAAAATAGTAAAGCCGTGTCTCATTTTATTGTACTTTGCATATACTGCATTTTTTTACAGATTGAAGTGTGGCAACCCCACGTCACACAAACTTATCAGCACCAGTTGTCCAATAGCATTTGCTCACTTTGTGTCTCTATGTCAAAGTATTTTTAAATTTGGTATGTACATATTTTCATAGACATATTTCTATATGTCTATTATCTAGACATATTTTTGTGGACATACTTATTGCACACTTAACAGACTCCAGTATAATGTAAATGTAAGTTTTATAAGCACCAGAAAACCAAAAAGTTAATTTGACTTGCTTTGTTGCGATATGCACTCTACTGCAGTGGCCCAGAACTGAACCTGCCATTTTGAAATGCCTAAAATGTGTTGATTAAGTAACTTTGACATGAGGTGTCTCTGTGGTATTGCTGTAAAATTCTCAGATTAAATTCTTTCCTATTCAGTATTGTATGGTGGCAGAAGGAATTAAAGTTATTGTTATGAGAGTGAGATAAGATGATAGAACTACTCAGGGAGCTGGAGATCTTCCTGAGGAGACAGAATTGCATAGAAACGGACTAACCCTCTCTGCTAAAACTCTAACTTGCATAGAGATCATTTGGAAATCTTGTCAAACCACAGCTTCTTGTTCAGTCCTTGGTCCAGGGTGGGATCTGAGAATCTGGATTTCTAACAAGCAACATGGTGATTCGCAGGCTGACCCCTTGAACAACAATTCCAACATAATCTGGTTCTGCAGTAGAGAATCTGAAGTTGGGTAAGCGGTAGACCACTTCTCTGGGATACACTGTAATCTGAAGAAAGGACTGTGGGAGGCATTTCCATGAGTTTATTTAACTTTGGCTTTAACTATTCATTGTGCCAAGAGAATGGAGTCCTGGACTCTGGATTAAGAGTTTGTAGAGGGCCAGCAGATTCCCTTTGTATAGTAAATATGGGACCTTTACATATTTAGGAATCCCTTACTCTGAGAGGGATAAAAGAAGGCCCTTTTGATTTCAGTTCAAGGGCAAGCCATCTGGCCCTCTCCTTGCGTAGTAATCAGGCTAACAGTGCCAGTGGCTTCATTGGAGAAAGCATAGAATGGCACTTGAAAATCTGTTCAGGGACCTATTTTTAGACTCTGGCAGAACAGGAAGGAGTGTTTATTTCATGTTTAATGCAACCTTCTACTTCAAACTAAAAATGTTTCTTTTCCTCTACCGAGTTTCTATCAAGTCTCCCAAGAAACATTGCCAGCTTTGCATATCCCTATCCACTAAGATGATTAACTGTTTAAAATTGAAAAACCCTAAAAATGCAAATCCTGCCACAGGCCCCTGGTGGGGTAAAAAGACAACTCAAATAAAATGTTTCCAGATGGTTTAGGCATTATGTTCTTTATATTCTCAAAGCAATGGAGGAATCCTAAGCTGGACGGGTTAGTAAAAAGTCATTTTGAAGAATATTTAGCAGCTTTTTTTTTTTTTTCAGAAGCCTGTAAAGGCCGCTGCATAGTTACTGGGGTACCATGCATTAGTGACATTCTGCTAAACAGCTGTTCATCTCTGGTAGGAGCTGCCTTAGCAGAAGGCTGGGATGGCTCCTGTAGTCTCTTGTTTTTGAATCATTTATACTCCTAATCTATTTTGCAGTCTCAAAATGTTTCCTTAACCTGACAGTTTAGAATTGGAGAGCAAGCTGTGTCTGTTAATCCCAATCAATGGCTCTATTGCATTAGAAGAGCGCAGTTATACCTTTATTAGTAATACTGAGTTTTTACAAAGAAAAAACTTGAACTGGCAGATGTCTAACCGTAGACTACCTAGAATCGCTTTTCACCCCTAAGCAATTTAATCATGTCTCCTTCTGACATTCCCATAAAGTATATCCTCCACCTTTTAAAAAGAGAGACATTCAAGCTACTGCTTACTTGTATCTTCCAGTCACAAAATCTATAAAAATTATGTTGCTTCAAAATAGAATATGAGTACAAACAAGTAATGTATTTTGAGCAGGTGTAAGGTTGCTTATTTCATTTCCCACTTTGAGCAAGGTGAGGCCATTTTAGCATCTAGGACATGTTAATCCCAAGGTACGTTTGTCTTCTGTTGAATACACATATTTAGCATTTAAATAGCAACTTGCATTTTCAGAGTGTAATGTGAACACTAATTAACATTTCTTCACAGGATGCCTATGAGATGGGTCAGTATCATTACTGCCATTTTACAGATCAGAAAAATTGGATAGCAGATGCTGAGCTATTTGCATGAGGCAATACAACAAATCAAAGGCAGTCAGGAACAGATGCGTTGCCCCAGAGGGTAGGGCACTCCCTTGAGTATGAGTGGCCCTCCACCCAGTGCTCAGAGGGTACTTCTTATTAGTAAAGGCAGAGGTAGTTTTGCTTAAGCAGCAAAAGGACAGATTATGAGAGAGTTTATTTGTTTACTGCATGAACTAACTCTCTTATGTATAAGCAAGCCATGTCATGTGGAGAGCTACTGCCTAAAACCACGGAACAAACTTTGTGACACCTGTCTCTCTGACATCGTGGACATTGTTTTTAACTGCAAGGAAATACTTTTTACTTTGCAGCTACTCTGCATGCATATGATCTTAGAATGTACAAACATCATTGCTCTGACCCCTATCAGGAGGTATCACCAGTCGCAGTCTGTAGATTTCAGAAACTAAGGTGTATAGGTTCAATGCCTTGTCCAGATCACTGGACTGATTCAAGGTGAGGCTTAACTCAAACACAAGCTCATGAATGGTTTGCTCGTGGTCCCCAGAAGTGCAGGTGATGAGGTTAAGTGTCAATCTGGAGAGAGACTTTTATTGGCAAGCTCCCCAGCACTGACTTTTCTCTCTTCTTCTAATTGGTGGCTCAGGTGAAGGCAAAAATAACAAGCGCACCATGTTTAAGAACCCCGTGTAGGTTAATAGCATGACTATTAGTTAAGAGAATGAGGATACACTAAATTTTCCAAAGGCCAAGAGGATGATTGAATGCTGTGCCAATCGGACCACACTGAAGTGCTGCTGAGTGTTTAGTTTGGGTTATTGTACTTTGAGTACCAAAATCCAGCAGAAACGTGTTGAGAGGTGAGTGACTAGTGTGCCAGGAGGACCTATTTAGGTCACAGAGCACCAGACCCAACTGATCATAGCCATCTTTTACCTGAAAAGGTGTTGTGTAGAAAAAAAAGAATAGAACCTAGGTTTGGCTTATTAAATAACAAAATTCAGCCAAGTAAATTTGAAGATCTGATTGGCTTTATTAAATGATTCATGAGCCAGGCAGCACTCTGTCTAGCAAGTAGAAAAGCATGCTGAGGAGTTACACAAAATAGAAGGTTTTTATAGACAGAAGATTACGGCAAGAAAGTCATTAGTGAAAGAAAATGATTGTTCCAGAGATCCTGCTTATTGTGCAGATTACCTCATCTTTCTTGGGGGGGATGGTGAAAACCTGGGTAACAGATTCATAGGTGCTGATGGAAAGAAAAATTTTCCTGACTTGACCAGTTAAGGCGACATTTCTGGGGAAGGGTTGAAACTGCAATTAATTGGGGACTAAGCCCGGGTTTGGTACCTCAGTCTAAATGACACCATTTTAATCCTGTGGTTTTCTTTTTCTTGGTAGGCACTAGAACACTCGGTGTTAGAATTAACACCAATGGTTAAGAGTTAAAGGGCCAAAGACTTTAGCAGAGAAAACTTTCCCAATGGTCAGCTACATCCAAGCAGTAAATCAATTAACCAACAAAGTACCAAATCCCAATCTGAAGTCCTCTGACTGGTACAGTGAGTAGCAGGAGCATGCCTTTGGAGCTGATGTACCAGAGTGTGAATCTCAACTGTCCTGTTTGCTCTGATGCTATCTTGTTCTACAGAATCAAGTAACAGCAAGGTCTACCTTACATTAAATTTCTTAGAGTACTTCATAGCCAGCCAGAGCACCTGGTAAATATTCAAGGTCAGTTTCTTAGTTTAAAGGGATCCAGTAGAATGCATTTGACATCAAATGGAGGTTTAGCTAAGATGTGCTTTAAAGAGCTCAATATTATGCCCTAGATAGCTTTTGATTTCTTAATCAGGGGTAGCCATTAATCAGGGAAATAAATTTTTTAAGTGGTGATATTTCATAAAGGAAAATACAAATGAGTTGAAAATTTGTCCCAGAGTTTCTGCACCATGTCTCTGAAATTATTACTGAGGTGCAAAGAGAAGAAGAAAATTGTGCTTAGGGAGGTTTTCAGTATATTTTTAAAAATGCACTCCATTGTGTATTGAGATGTTTTAAAGTATATTTCACACAGAAGTTGTACCTGAAAGACTATAAATTTAGTTACAAGTACTTTTCTTTTACTTATTGTATCTTCTCTTCTGTATCTTTTCAACCCTTTCAATTGAGGCATCATGAATAAATGAAATAAAATCTTGAACGCACTATCTTAATTATGTAATGTGAATTTTCTTGGTAGGAATATAAATTAAATCTAATAACTTCAAGCAACAAAATTAGTATGTCAGTTATACTTAGCAATTTTGTACACATGAACAGAGGTATGAGTGGCAAGATTTAGGATATTGGTGGTATATGAAAGAAAGGGCAAGCAAGGGCAGAGATGGGCATCAGTGACTGTACTAGGTCAGCCAAGAAATGCATCCAACATAATTGGTTACTGGCAATACTTACCATGGAACAAAAGTGCAGACCTAATGTGACATGGAACATTTCCAACCAAAAAATCCCTAATCATGGTTTCTTTCTTATTTTGTTTTTCAGAACTCATAGGCAGCATAGTGGTTTGAAAAGAGTTTGAAGGTGTCACCCTGGTTACAGAAAAAGGAGGCATATGTGTTTGAAGATAATCTATTTTGAGATTCATTAGCACCATTTAAAGACAATTCCATCTTAGAACATGATTTCTGTCATATCTTGCATTCCAGTTTGGATCTAAATCTGGAACAGATTGAGTTTTTGCATTCTATTTTTATTCATGGAAAGATTATGTAAATTAGAACCACAAATTTACTCATTTCAACCAAGCAGAGTTAAATTGACAGCAAGCAAGTTCCCTGACCGTCTTATTCCCAATACTTGCCTTATTTCGAAGTAGTCCCTAAGAAGTTACACTATAGACAGCCCCTCCTCTTCCCACCACCAGTCCTCAGTCCTGCCTGTGGTTGCACCCTATTCTCTTTGTTGTCTCTCACTATGATACAGCAAGTATCAAAGGCCTGTCCATCTCTGCTGCTTGGGGCCTCATTTCTTCCTCAGATGCCTGTCTCCTTCCCTTTCTAAGTGCCTCCCTTTTCCCCCTTCCTTCTTTCCTTTCAAAATCCATTAAACAGTTTGCTAAGCACCTACTCTGTGCTTTTCTGGTGTCTCCTGTATTTGGAGTTACCTCTTCTCTCTGAGCTAAAGAGTTTTGATTCTTTTATTATCACAGAGGGAAGATTCACAGAGACCTTCTTTCTATCTCATTGACCACAACACCCTATCGGTAGCTCTAAGAAACCTATACTGGTTTCAACTCTGTGCCTCCAGAAAGGAATCTTTAGTTGTTAGGAAGATTCTAAGGATGTTACTCACTTGGCAAATGAGGGTAAAGGTAGAAGATGAAGGGGTGGTCAAGAGACAGGTTTCATCACAGCTGCTACTAAACTTTTGACGGGAATACCAGGGGACAACTCCAGAATGTGGAGATAAGTTTTCTGGTCCTTTTTATTACTTTCCCAGGGGGGATAGCTTTGGGGAGCCTGCTTTAGATTCTCTCTCTCCCTGTACCCCTGTCTCTTTCCCCTACAGCTTAGGTGCAAGCTCTCTCAAATAAGTAAATCTTAAAAAAAAAAAAAAAAAAGAAAGAAAGAAAGAAATAGTAAATTATTTATGCTAGATCATATCAAGGAGAGCAGGATTCAAGCTCATTTCAGGTAAAGCAGGTAGTCCAATATCATAGTCAATCCTCTCAACCCTGCTGTAAGATTCTCAGTAATCTGTTCAGGAAGAAACATAAAAGTCTCAACTATTGTTTCCTGCATTCGCACAAACATACATACTCATTGCCTTAGGTATGCTTACTTAAAAGAACACAAGTAGGATGTATTAATCCAAGTCCTTTCCTATCAAAGTCAAGTCCCAAAGTAGCAGAAACAGAATTCATGGGATCCACTGGGGGCTTTTTCCTGTGTTGATTCCATAACGTGGAGTCTTTTCCCCTATGAAAATCCCATTTCATTCCTGGGTGACGTAGTCACTTAAGCAACCCACTCTGATTTTTGACTCAGGTTTGAGGTCCCACTCTGATTTCAACTCAGGTCTGATCTCTGAGTCCTGAGATCCAGCCCCACCTCAGGCTCTGAACTCTGTGGGGAGTCTGCTTGATTTTTCTCTCCCTCTCCTTCTGCTACTCCTCCTTGCTCTCTCTTTCTCTCTAAAATAAATAAATAAATCTTTAAAAAATAAATAAAGTATCCCATCTTAGAGAAAGAGAGAAAGAAAGAGTGAGTGGGGAAGGTAATTTTTCCTAATACTTATTTTTTGGTATCAGTTTTTTAATTAACATTCTAGTTAGTTAACATACAGTATAACATTGGTTTCAGGAGTAAAACTTAATAATTCATCACTTACATATAATACCCAGTGCTCATCACAACAAGAGCCATCCTTAATCCCTTTCACTTATCTAGCCCATCCCCATCCACTGCCCCCCAGCAAACCTCAGTTTGTTCTCTATCCTTTACAGTTTATTATGGTTTGCCTCTCTCTTTTTTTTTACATCACCTATGTTCATCTGTTTTATTTCTTAAATTCTACATGAGTGAAATCATATGGTATTTGTCTTGTTCTTACTGACATTTTTTGCTTAGTGTGATACACTTTAGCCCCATTCATCCTGTGGGGAATGGGAAGATTTCATTCTTTTTGATGACTGAGTAATATTTCATTGTATGTATAATTTTATGTTTTTACATGTAGATTATTAAAAATCTTAAATGTTTATTTGTGAGTGTGTTCAAAATTAGGAATCAAATTTATATTTCCTGTATTATAGATAACTGTCCTAACAGCATCTGTTGAATAATTTATGCTTTACCTACCTATTAGAAATACTACCTTTTAATTTTATTAGATTTTTGTACATATGTAGGATTCTTTCTGAATTGTTCATTTTATTTTGTTGATCTGTTTATCTATTCTTGTAAGTATTACCACACTATTTAAATTACACAAAGAAATGTGATGTCCTTATTCTCAAAGAAAAGATTTTTTAACTGGTATCATTCAACCATCATAGATAGGATAAGCTTATCAATTCCAATTTTTTTAAAATTGATATATTTTCTAGAATTACATTGTATTTAAAATGACATTTTAATAATTTCTAATTAATTTGTAACTAATAGGGCTTCTTCATTCAGGACTTTGGTACATTTTCTAATTTATTCAGAGTTTGTGTTCTTAAATTCTCTTTAGTAGCTATTACACATTTCTTATTAGGATTTTTGAAGGTACGTTATAACGTGTCTTACAAAGTTGGCATGGTTATTTTGCGGAGGCTGTCAGTCAATTACATAAGCATTACAAACTTCTTACAAAAGAGAATGCTTATTGCATCTTCTCACACTTCCAATTTAACATAATGCTTCTGATTTGGAATTGAGTGATTTTAATTCCTTAACATGTAGTTTGACTATTTTGTATTACAAAAAGACTGAAATTATTTTAGGAACTCAGACAACATCTAATTTGAAAGCATCCTTAATTTTCCTTAGAAAGAAGAATCATAAGAAATCCAGTTCTAAAGTAATTTATTGAAAATTGAATTTTCTGGTCTGTGTTAACTAACTAATCTCATGTCCTTCATTTCTGTTATTTAAAACTTTAAATTGGATTAAGAAAACATGGTTAAAAATATAAAAGCTGGATAATTTTAGAATTTGTTTTGTTCAAACTATAGTATCTATGTACTGTATCCGAGATTCTCATACACCATTATCCCACTGAGAATTATCAATCTCAGTTGAATAACATTTGATTTTTTACTGGAAAAATTTAAAGTATCCTTGGGTAGTGTTTCAGATTACACCAGAATGGATTTTAGTTTAATAATCGTTTTCTCAATTCTTCAATAGAGCTTTTATCTTTAAATATGTCTCTGTACAATAAATGTCATTCCTTGGTTTGTTGGAACATTTGTAAGACATTAACATCTAAGAGATACGTATTTTCTATATCTCTTATTTTAAACCACTCATTTAAATAATGTATCATATATGTAAGTATATTTTATTTTATTTATTTTTTTAAAGATTTTATTTATTCACTGAGAGAGAGTAAAAGAAAGAGTGAAATGGGAGGAGTAGAGGGAGAGGGTCTAGTAGACTCTGTTCTGTGGAGGGAGCCCAATACAGGGCTCAGTCTTTGACCCTGAGATCATGACCTGAGCTAAGATCAAGAGTGGGATGCTTCACCAATTGAGCCACCCATCAGTTCATTTATCAGTACATTTTAATGCTTTCACATAACTGCTCTTCTTTGCCTTTCACACCAACATTGGATATTTGAATGGGCAGTGGTTTGTTCTTCCCAATTAATAGGCGAGAAGATTGACACAGACAAATAATGTGGTTTGCTCACTGTCACCTAGATGATCCCTAGACTTCCAGTCCAGTAGTCTTCCTTGTAAAATTAACTCTTCTTATATTCCTTTTATAAAGCCATTAAACCGACTATGAAGATTCCTATCCTTGATTTGTTTTTGTATGTTATTTCTCATTATGCTTTCTGCAAGTGGCTGCTCTCAGGCAGAGTTATGAGGACACCCTAACAAGGGAATCTTGGGAGGTAATAGGAAAGCTATATACAAATTGTAGTGTAGATCTCACAGTAATACACAGAGAATAAATTACAATGCCCCAATCAACGTGGATCTAAACTCAGGTGATGTGAATGTAGCAATATTGTGCCTTCTTTATGTAATTGCAATTACTTTCAAGTTTATTTTGTCATCAAACAAGCAATTTTTCAATCAGTGCAGCCTGTGCAAATCAGCAATCTGGTATATGAATTATTTAATTCATTTATCATTCACCTCTTAATGCCCAGCCCTACCTTCCTGAAAAAAAAAAAAAAATCAAGAAGTTTAAGGAAAAAGATTACATGGAAAGCAAATATAAAGGTAACATCTGACTTGGTTCTCATTCTCAAAATTTATGTATGTGAAGAGTAGAATAGACCTATTCATGATATATATGATTTTATTTTATAGAGAAATGGGAAATATTTCAGAAATGCACATAAAGTAGATTTTGTACTCGATTAATTTTTCCTTCTTTTCAGATAACATATAACTATACATCAGAAATCTTTGTTTTGACACATAAGACATTAAAGCAGAGAGAGAGTAGCCTCACATTTTATTTCCTTCCACAAATGACAAATGCTAATCCTGTGGGAGTCACTCCCAGTTGATCATGGCACTTTTTCCCTTCAACTTCTGGATCTTTCTCAACTTGGAGTCCCAAAAAGCTGCTCTCATTTGTTCTAAATTCTACTCTAAGAATATTTTTTTTCCTAAAACAATTTATTTATTTTCCTTTCTCATTAAAATCATGATCAGTTAATCAGATTTTGCCATCCACAATCATCCCAACACTCGTCATAGAGGTAAATGAAAAATCTGTTAAATAGTACCTTTGCCAAAATAAACTTACAATCTAACTGTGGATAGGGGAGGACTGAAAATAGCTAAATAACTGATTAGCTAAATAAATAAGTAGATAGATCAGTCTCTAATTGACCAAAGAAAAAATTAGAAAGCCAACTACATGATAATTGTGAGCTCTTTGATACATTGCAAATAGGGTTAGCCTGTCCTGCAATTGACAGAAGGTGCATCTGTGTAGGAGGAATTTAGCTGGAATTAGAGGAGAATGAGTAGCATTTGAATTGACAGGGCTATGCAGAAAAGGCAACCTCAGGTGATTGAGAACAGTGGTTTTAAAACATTTTTTCCCTTCTGCAGAAACTTGTGTCAAGTAAAGTATTACTTAAAACCTAATACATAACAGCTCAAAGCCCAGCTGCTCTGAATGGAGAGACCAGAGTTCTGTTAATATGACCTGGTTTTTCCAGAGCTTCTCACTTAGCAAGTTCAAAATTATCATTTATATTTCATTTTTATCTATATCTTCTTTGACTTCTTTTAAAGATTTATTTAGTTATTTATTTTAGAGAGAGAAAGAGAGCCTGTGCAAACAAGGGAAGGGGCAGAGAGAGAGAGAATCTCAGGCAGACTCCCCGCTGAGTGCAGAGCCCAATTCAGAGCTTGATCACATGACCCTGAGATCATGACCTGAGCTGAAACCAAGAGTCGGACACTCAACTGACTGAGCCACCCAGGCACCCCAGTCTTCTTTGAGTTTTTTGATATCTGAATCCCAAGATAGAGATGTTTGCAATAATCCAGACTTGAATCATGGTCCAAGCTGTGGAAGAGGAAGAAAAAGAAAGGATAAGTTGGATGCACTTATAAAAAAGAAATACAATGTTTTGAAAGGGATGGTGGAAGTAGAAAAAGATAGTCTGAGGTGTTGCTGAAGTAAGGAGCGTATATATCAGTAAGAAAAACAATTGTACTAGGTAGAGAACTGGGAAAGCAGGAGAAGCAAGCATATTTGTTTCTTTGTTTTACTATGTATATGTTGTATTTTTTTCCCTTTCATTATATCACTGTGCTGAGATGGATTTTAAAGCCGGGACTTAAGGACCAAATTAGACTAGTTGGACCTTTAAGTGTCTGTCTTCTCTGAAAATCTGGAATCTACTCATAGACGTGTGATGTTCATCAAAGCTCCCATCTTCAGACAGCCCTGATCCTGCATCATTTACAGCATATCACGCACTGGAGATAGAGTAAGAAGAAGGACTGGTCTTAGGCTTCAGAAAACTCCCAAATGTATTTTTAGATGAATAAAAAATGTAAAATTAAAACTAAACTAAGTAAGTGGGACAGAATGGTACCTAGTGCCAGAAGAACATATGCTAGTCCTGAACTAGTCAGAGAAAGGATCCATGAGGCAGTGATATTTAAACTAAGTAATCGTTAAATAGAAGAAGAAGCAGAATTGAGAGGTAGGAGAACACTCCAAGGGGAGGGAAGAGTGTGGACAAAGATGGAGAGGAAGCCAATATGGCTAAACCATAGAGGGCAAGAGGTAACAGAGAAAGCTGGATAGGAATGCATTTTTCTAAGAGGACTATTATTCTAAGACCATGATATCATTGATGGGGAAAAGAAGAATCACATGATCAAATTTGGGATTGGAAAGATGACTAGTGTTGCATCATGATGAACCAGTTAGAGAATGGCCAGATGAGATGTAGTCAGAAAGGTGACTGTTGCAGAAACGAAAAGAGTTCCTGGTATATTGGACCAGAGCAGCTGTCCTGAAGACATAAAGGCAAGAATCAAGATTCTAGAGACAGGAGGTAAAACAGATTGGAATTGGTGATGAAGGTTAAAGGAAAGCAATGATAGATTATTGATGTATTAAAGATAGTAACTCTTGACATGGCATCATTATGGCACAAATCTTTCTGCATTTCATGTTTCATTTCATGTTGTTTGTTTTTTTGTTGTTGTTGTTTTTTAAGATTTTATTTATTTATTTGACAGACAAAGATCACAAGTAGGCAGAGAGGCAGGCAGAGAGAGAGGGGGAAGCAGGCTCCCTGCTGAGCAGAGTCTGACATGGGGCTTGATCCCAGGACCCTGAGATCATGACCTGAGTAGAAGGCAGAGGCTTTAACCCAGTGAGCCACCCAGGCACCCCTCATGTTTGTTTTTTAATTTTATTATAGTGCTTTTGATATGGGAATATTTTATAGATTTTTTTTAAAGATTTTATTTATTTGCTTGACAGAGAGGTAGAGAGAGCACAGGTGAGCAGAGTTGCAGGCAGAGAGAGAAGGAGAAGCAGGCTCTCCATTGAGCAGGGAGCCCAATGTGGGGCTCGATCCCAAGACCCTGGGATCATGACCTGAGCCGGAGGCAGCTGCTTAACCGACTGAGCCACCCAGGCACCCTGCTATGGGAATAAAAATTTAATGTACTATTAAAACCTATTATTTTCCATTTATATTTTTTGTTTATACAAGGATTTCCCTATATGCTTAGAAAATGTGCATGCTTATCTACATTTTCTTTCCCTTCTTTCATAGTATTTTTTTCTTTATGTAGGGATGGTTCTAATAGGATTTAGGTCTTTAATACATCTGAAATACACACACACACACACATATACACATATATATACATACATGTGTATGTATATAATGTATTCAGTACAAGATCTGAGATAGGGAAGGAACTAAGGACCTATTTTTTCTTGTAGGTAATTGCCTAATAACTCATATATAAAATCGTGATTTCAAGTCATTTGCCTTTTTGTGAAATATTTTCACAATAAGTGTTCCACTGAAATTAGCCCTATAAAATATAAATATATAAAAAATTAGATATGATAGTCACATGAAAATTTTGAGTGATCTGTTTTTTAAAAATAATACTGTAAGCATATGTAAAACAAATCTGAAATTCTTCCAAGTGTTGGGAGAAGTAGTCATGAAAACAAATCCAAAAGCTAGTGAGATTTGGGAGTGTATATTTCTGCTTATTTTAAAAATACAGCTTTTTAACTCATTGATTATACTAATCATAGTTATAGCCCTGTGCTCTTGTTCAATTTCTCTTTGTAATTATACCTTTGCCATTTAGGATTAAAAATAAGTCAATTTATTTTATTTTATCATCTCAAGGGGAAAAATTTTTTTTAAGTCCTCTTAACCCATTTTGAAAGATAACCATGCAGACGTGAATCCTAAGTATCCTTTACTATTTTCCTAAAGCTAATGAGTGCACTGTGAAATTTACTGGGTCTCATGAGATGATTTTGTTAATTTTTAATATAAAATACCCCTTCATGTTATAACAACTTTATATATGAGAAACAGGCGAGCTATACCCAGTCTGGAGTAAGGAAAAGTCATTGTAACTAGCAAAATTAGCAAGGTCAAAATGACTCAAGTCATTGTGTTTTCATTTCCAGAAAACTTGATTTTTAAAAGATTAGGCTTTACTTATTCTTAGTTAGCTCCGTCTTGGAAACACCTACCTCCTAATTAGAGCTGTGATTCCCAGCCATTCCCACAGCAATGCTGTGCCCATGCAGAAGTCTACAGCACTATAATTAGGAATTTTCCTCTAAGAAAAACATTATAATAGACATCGTGCCATGCTTATGTTATTTTAATGGGGTGTTTAGCTGTAGGGATCATCATAATTTATCATAAAACTTTAATGTTAATAAAATCAGCTGTAAGGAAGCACTACTTATCTCCTTGATTACACCATAAGGAGTGGGATCTTAATTTGAGCCTTTCTTTTCTTCTTCTTCTTTTTTTTTTTTTAAGCTATGAGAACAGAGTTGCAAGTGGATCAGAGAATCTACATGCTTCACCAAGTATTGTCTATGATCCATGTGAAAGAAAAATTACACAGAACAGAGTTAAACCTACAAGGAAGATTTTATTCAAAGCTATTGCAATATGAAAGAGGGATTGAACACATGGACTGCTGAAATAAAAGGCAGGAGAGGTTTTTTTAAAGATTTTAATTATTCTCCCTGCAGAGGGAGAAGCAGGCTCCCCACCAAACAAAGAGCCTGATGCAGTACTCCATCCCAGGTCCTGGGATCATGAACTGAGCCAAAGGCAGGGACTCAATCCCAGGACCTGGGATCATGAACTGAGCAGAAGGCAGACGCTTAATCAACTGAACCACCCAGGCATCCCAAGGCTGGAGAGTTTTTAAGCACTTAAGGCAAGCTAATGAAAAAGTACAAGAGGTCTTTAGCAGGGATGTTGGTCAGTGTTACTAGGCTATCTATGTCTGTTAGTGGGTGCTTTTAGACTTGGGCTCCTACCCTCCCACAAAGACTGGGAGATAGGGACTCTTTCTTAATGATTATATTTCAAACATTTCAAACAGATGGTTTCCAAGACATTCCTGTGTTGTAAAGCTAGCAAAAGGTTGCAAGCTTTCCTTCTCAAAGAAGGAAGCAAGAAGATTTCCTTCTCAAAAGAAAAGAGGAAGAATGTATAATCACAAGTTTTCTAAAGTAGATGTTCTAAGAAAAGGGAGGTCAGGGGCCTACAGTCAGAAAGAAACCTATCAAAGTTATAGTCAAATTGAAGGGAGTATTAAGGCCATCTTGGTCACTAATTGATGGGCTTCTAGATTTTACCTGATGATCTGGGAACCGATCTAAAAGTATAAGTCCCATCCTACAGCAAATGATACACAATCTCACAATTTTTAAACTCTATGTATAACTAAAATTTGCTCACTATTAACCTACCAAATTAGATATAATGGGGATATCTTTTCAGTCTGCTTTAGAATGCAATAAATTTCACCATCTGAAGTTTACTAAGTAGTAATAATTGAAACATGTATTGCGTACTTACTCTATTCCAGGCAGTGTTCTAACTATGTTTTATATAATGTAGAAAATAGTCCAGCAGCTTCTCTTTTCCCAGAAGTTGTCACCTGTCCTAAGTTACCTTGGGAACAGAAGAGCAGATCTCAGAACCAGGCCTGTAATGGCCAAGCCAGGACATTAGCCCCAAATAGACATGCATGATCACAAGCTGAAAGAATGGCAAGTTTCCTTTTTCTTTTTCTTTTTTCCTTTCAGTGATTGAAGTGTCCTTGAAAACCAGACCCAACTCCCCAGCACTTCAACAATGCTTACATAAACTGTAGTTCTGTTCTGTTTCTTGAATGGAAGACTATCTTGTCTCCATACAGGTGGAAGGGCCTTCTTTTGGCATTGCTTTCATTCTCATTTACTGTGGTCTCCCAGCAGCACTTCACTTATTTGTGCAGAAATTATTAATGTGACAGAACGCAGCGTGATTTAGAATCCGTTTAGACTCCTACAGTCATTTCACATTCCAGTGGCACAAAGCAGAAATGATGATGGGTGTCCTCGACCTTTCTCCCTGCTTGGATGACTGCATCAATTACTGAAATAGTAAAGAGATATACGACCACCATCAGTCATGGTACGATAATACTGGTCTGCAAGTCACTATTTAAGTAAGATATAAAAGCTTTAAGATATGTGCCAAGTCTTCTACTATATAGATATTTGGTCTTGTGTTACATTTTTCTTTTTAACTCAAAGAAACATTTAGAAGCCGAGGAAATACTATGAAATGCTGAGAATTTTCTATGAGAGAATTAAAGTTCTTACGATAAATGTTGTGATCCCTCTTTAGGTTACCAACTTGTTTGGGGGCAAATATGTTAACTTATTAAAAAATACCAAGTATTAAGACCAGGCTACCCTCTGGGAACAGGCCATCTAGAAAGATATACAGTCGAGTAAAGCAGCAAATACATATGGTATAACTGGCTCAGTGAGATCCTTTCAAAATTATACAACTCTTTATGGATCTAAATATTTAGTGTTTGTCTCCTTCATTAGGCAGTTAACTCCATGAGGCCAGGGACCTTGTTTCTTTTGTTGTTCTCTCCATAGCAACTGACGTACTTCAGAAGCTCCATGAATATTTTTTTAAATGAATGAAAGAGTCATTTATTCTGCAAGTAAGAGAGGTAGCCAGAAGGTTGGAGAGGATTGGATCAGAAATGGTTTGGTTGGGGAAAATTACTTGAAAGAAATTGTCGTATTGTCAGAGAATCTATTATCTTTTTCATGTTTTCCATGTTTGTGTTCATTGGATTCCACTAGCTTCCTTGAGCACCCGTTGTACAAATGGCCGTGCACTGTGTTGTCTAATCCACTTGGTCCAGTGAGACTGTCTTCTGAATGAATGTACTGACAGCTAAAGTCACTTTTATACATAAGGATTATGAAATTTTTACTCTTAAGTCGTAACAATATAATGTCTTATTTTCATTTCAGATTCTGGGGGAACATATACCTTCTACTGACAGAAGAAACTATGTTTAAGCCAGTTACCATTGAACACTGCATAATGGCCTTCCTTCTATTTGTTGGAAAGTCATCAAGTTTTAGCTTCGTACAGACAGCACTCCATGTTGCCCCAGAGGCTGCTATAGGAATGTTAATGGTGATCACTAAAAATCATCATGTAGCCAAAGTCCATAATTACAGAAGTATACATCATCCTTTAAACAAAATACTGTAAGTTTGCCCTGTCCAAAGTTCAGCAATAACACAAGTAAAACCAGTGAATCACCAGAAGTAGAAATGAGTGAAAGTTTCATTGTGCACACACCAAAAAGACAGTTTGAAAACTGGGAGCACTCATACCAAAATATAGGAAGAGGCTCAGGAGTAGATTTTTATAAAGCTGCTTAGAGAGTGGGAAGGCAGTGACTGTTTATTTTTCAGTGATTGATTATTACATTAGGACTTTTTTTTTTTTTTTTAATGATAAGGAATTGCTTATATCAACCTTGGGAAACAATTCAAGTGTTGCTTATGATTTACAGGGGCATAAGTAAGAAATGACCTAGATCAAGTTAATCTTGCCCAATAAGCTAAATTAAATTTTGTGTGTATGCCTAACTGGTTTTGTTGGCTCAGGGAATTTTCAGGGCTGATCACTGTTCATTTTTTTTATTTTAACAGCCCCAATCTTCATCTGCCCCATTCTTCTACCTTCTCTATTAGGGGGTGGCATGAAATTCATGCAGAATTTAAAAAGTTGTGATAAATCTTTCATGAGGTTAAATGACTGGTTGCTTGAGTTTGGAAAAATGGAAATAAAAAATCAGCAAGAACAAGAAAGATCTTTGACCTTAACTTCATCACCTTTAGTTAAGTAGGACTCTCCTTGGGGTTTGAAAGCTTTCCTAACTGGAATAAAACCCATGAATTAAAAAGTAGATCCTTGTCTCTTTTCTTGTTTGGAAAGTGAGATATAATTTTATGCATCGTCAGTGCCATCATGAAGTCAGTATATTTCCTCCAGTGGATACAATACATTCATTAATTGTGTTTACGTCTTTCAAAATTGTATGGAAACTACTATCTTGACGTTTTTGTTTTACAAAGGTCTTCAAAGCCCAATTCGGAAGCTATAGCCTCCCTCCTTCCCACTGTCTGTTATTAGTTATGATGTGACAATTAAATCACCAGTGAAGGGAGTAGTTAACTCATGTTGATGTTACATGAATGAAGGTTGTATGCATGTTTGCAAAATGGCAACTTGAAAACCCCTTGAAATTCCTCTTTGCCTCCTCTAGCAAATTGTGAGCAGAACAAATGGTTTAAGGAAAGAGTAAATACAAAACATTTATTTGACAGTTTATACCAAAACTTTAAAAATACCTATAGGGGAAGTGAATGAAGTTTCAACAGTTGTCCACTATTATCTTAACTATATATCATCCCTGCCTCAATGTGGGAACATCAGTCTAAGTCAGGCAAATTTATGAGCAGTCAAGTTCAATTATCATTAGTTTAGTTTTGCATTTTTAATTGTAGTAGTATTTTATTTATAACAGTGTAATTTAACTAAGATATATGGATTTATTTAAACTAACAAATGATTGGCACGCCTGGCTGGCTCAGTTGGTAAAGCAAGCGACTCTTGAACTTGGGGTCATGAGTTCGAGCCCCACATTACACATGGAGTTTACTTAAGAAAAATGAATAAAAATTTAAAAAAATAAACTAAGAAATGGTTACTGCCATTATAAACTGGCATCTCATTGCCTTAGTGATTTTACCTAAGTGAATTTAAATCTCTTTGATATTTGTCTTAGAAAGCATGTGTTCAGAATTTCCCTGCTGGGGAATCTATATCCCATGGTTATTTTCTGTGTTGTCTGAAGTATTTTTAAACTGTAGAGAATATACACTGCTGAGAAAACTTCATCACATATAAGAGTTAGTATCTGGAAGCTATTTTCTTTGTTGTCTGACAGGTTTGTTGTTGTTGTTATTGTTGTTGTTGTTTTTTTTACTAAAATAGCTAACAAAATGAAATATAACAGGAAGAGAAGTTCCAGTTTTAATGGTACAGACTGTCCATAGGATTTCAGTGACAATTCCACCAGCTAATTAAACAGAGGCAAAGCACATAGAGCATTAGTATGAGCTGAAATTAAAAGGGTACAAACTTATCAGATAATTTATGACAGGATCCTTTGGGTTGCAAGTTAAGCTGTGCAACTAAACTACCTGAAAGAGGAGAGGGACTACTGTCCTTAGAAACTGGGAAATCTGAGAGTGGCCTTAGGTACAGCTCAGTGCTGTGTTCTTTGCTATCTACAGCATTCAGTGTTTCTTATGGCATCACTTCTCTGCCCTTGTGTGGGTGTCAAGGTCTGCTTTTCTTTCTGTAGAATTATAATTGTGCCAGATATGTACCTATGGCCAAAGGGAATCATGGTTTGCTGTCAGTAGAGAGTTCTTGCCCACTAGTGAAGCTAATCCAGAGCAAACCATTTATAACAAAGTAAATTAATTGGCTACCCTGTGACTTGCGTTCCTATTTAGGAAAGGCAAGGCACATGTGAAATAAAAGAAAAGGCAAAGTTGTTGGGTTTTTTGGGTTTTCTTTGTGGGTTTGTTTTTTTTTTACCATTTTTAATTATGTTTAAGTATATAATTCAGTAGGGTCAACTATACTCACATTGTTTTACATCAAATTTCTAGAACTTTTCTTCTTGCAAAAATGAAACTCCATACCCATTACACAACTCTCCATTCCCCAGCCCCCCAGCCCCTGGAAACTATCATTCTTCTTTATGTTTCTATGAGTGTGACTACATTAAGGACTTCATATAAGTGGACTCATACACTTACACTTGTCTTTTTGTGACTAGCTTATTTCACTTAGGATAATGTCCTCAAGGTTCACCAATGTTGTAACATTTGACAGGATTTCAAAAGGAAAAGAGGCGTTAAGGGTTTTTAAGTTACCTTAAGAGGCTATCCAAGAACACAGGTACCCTCAGGCAACTGAAATTCATGAAATAAACATAAAGTCTATGAGACTGACAATAGCAATTTTTTTTTAATTCAAATTCATTGAGAACATTGGGATTACCGAGGGAAAAAGGCAACATCACACCTGTGTCCTTTGGACTCCCAAGTTTTCATTACTTGCAGCTTTTAGTTCTTTGGGATAGGGATGCCTGGGTGGCTCAGTCAGTTAAGCATCTCCCTTTAGCTCAGATCATGACCCCAGGGTACTGGGATCTAGTCCCTCATGGGGCTTCTTGCTCAATGGGAAGCCTACTTCTCCCTCTCCTGCCTGCCACTCCCCTGCTTGTGCTGTCTCTCTCTTTCTCACTCTCTGTCTCAAATAAAATATATTTTTTAAAAAGTATTCTTTGGGGGTGAGTTCTTTAAAAAAAAAGAGATGAGACAAAATATTTTAAATTTTTTGCATGTCATTTTTTTAAAGATTTATTTATTTTAGGGATGTAGAAGAGTCTCGAGCAGATTCGGCACTGAGCCTGTCAAGGGGCTCGATCCCACGACCCCAAGATCATGGCCTGAGCCCAAACTGAGAGTCAGACATTCAACTGACTGCACCATCCAGGCACCCCTGTATGTTATTTTTAATTGAACTTTTTATTTTGAGACAATTATTGTTTTGTGTTCTTCTATTTAAAAAAATGTATTGCAAAGAAATCCCTTGAGCCTCTTAACCTGTTTGCCCTGTGCCAAAATCTTGCAAAAGTGTAGTTAAACAACACTACCAGGATATTGACTTTGATATAGTCCACTTATCTTATTCTGATTGCCCCAGTTTTCCTTGTATTTATTTTTGTGTGTGGGTATATGTGAGTAGGTGCATACACGTGCATTTAGTTCCATGTAATTTTATCACATTTTGGACATAGAAATTTTAGTTTGTGGATTAGATGTGGCTATTTCTAAGGTGCTATTATTTTTATAAATCTTAGTAGCATTAAGAGTATTATTTTATAGTCTCAATTCTATGTGATAAACATATATAGATGATATGAGGAAGGGGATCTCTTATCATACTTAAACTAGATCTTTGCATTCAACAACTTATTCAAACTGTTTCTTTTAACATTTTTCTCATTCACTCTATGATTATAAACTATTAGATCAATATTTTTTCCCAAACTCATTTCATCTCTTTAATATTTAGAATTAGGTACAGTTTTGTTTTGTTTTGTTTTTAAGTTTTTATTTTTAAGTGGCACCCACACCCAGTGTAGGGGTCCAACTCATGACCCCAAGACAAGGGTCACATGCTCCACCAGCTGAGCCAGCCAGGCACCCCAGGTACAGTTTTTCATTATGGCATTTTCACTAGAGAAGTGGGAAATACTTAAGAACTTTACTGTTAATATTTGAAGATAATAATGGAGGGAGAATAATAGTGTTAATTTGAAAATTCACTCTTGTGCCTCTACCTTCATATTTACTGGCTTTATAGAATAAAAGAAAGATCATTAGGCATTTGCGTTATGGGTAATAAGATTCCCCATTTAGTTACGTAGTACTGCATAGCTAAATCATGGAGAATAAAATGAGCTTAAATATTTGCAAAGCAAATACCCAACCCTTAGGTACACATTTACATTATATTTTATACTACTTTAATGATTTATTATTTCTTGTTCACATTTGTAAATTATTCTGATTTGCAGTGTCTGTACATCCTAGAACAGGAATGTCTTTTTCTGTAAATCCTCCTTGATCCCATTTATAGGAAAAGATTCAAAGAGAATTTTCTAAGTTAGAAGATTCTTTCTTTTAACAATAAATGAAGTGGTATAAGGAGAACAAAAGAACTTGCACCAAACTGAAATAGCTTCTTTACACAAATAAAGTAAGGACATTTTCTCCTTAATAGAGAAAAATTAATGCAATTGTTTTCTTGATAGAAAACATGAAAGCTGTTTATGAACAGGTTTCCAGTAATGGCATGGCCTCTAATTTCTCCCTCATTTCAACAAAGACTTCATAAAGACAATTCAGCTTTTTTGTTTTAGATCATAATCTGAGGTCACATGATGGCTACACTGAGCATATTTGAATTATTTTTTAAGGAAAACTTAAGGCCATCCTCAATTGCTCACTTATTCAATACTAATAATAGTAAAAACTAAGTACAGTAATAATAACACCTATTATTCTGACCCTTATTAGTAGCAGTTACTATATACCCGGTGCTCTTCTAAGTACTTTAATTTCTGTAATCCTTTGTAACTCTTTATTTCTATAACATTTTTTTAAATGTTTATTTATTTGAGAGAAGGAGAGGGAGAGGAGAATGAGAGTGCAAGCTGGGGGAGGGGCCGAGGGAGGAGAAGGAGAGAGAGAATGAATCTCAGGCAGACTCCAAGCTGAGCACAGAGACCCACACAGGACTCAATCCCACGACCCTGAAATCATGACCTGAGCTGAAATCAAGAGTCAGATGTTTAACTGACTGAGCTGTCACGGCATCCCTCTATTCCACTTATTTAAACTTTCCTTTTTTTTTTTTTTTTTTTTAGATTTTATTTTTTTAAGTAATCTCTTTACCCAATGTGAGTCTCAGACTCAGAACCCTGAGATCAAGAGTTGCATGCTCCAGTGACTGAACCAGCCGAGTTCCCCTAAGCTTTCCTACTTTGCATCTTGTCTGTCCCTTACTGAGCTTTCCATGATGTCTCTTTTTTTCCTTTCATTCTGATTTTGTTTTCATGTCTGTGATAGTTTATTTGTTATGCTTTCTTTATTTCTTAGTTTTGTGAACTGACATTTCATCTCCCCATCACATCTTTGAGGTATTTTGTTTCTACTTTGTTGTTTTCAAAGGTAGAGGAAAGTGCTTCTTGTGTTTTTAAAACACTTGCTTAAATGTTACCCTCAGTTCCATGGCTTCTATTTTTCTCTGGGGCCAGAGGTGGAGGGCAGAGGCTAGTTTTTCATGCCGTCTTTCTTTTTTACAGAAACTTTGTGTTGATATGTACTGTGTTCCTTTTTTAAGAAAACTTACTTATTCCTGGAAAATTACTTTTCCCTGGACAAGCTCTTCACCATGGACTTATTTTGGTAGAGATGTTTGTCACAGTTCTAGGCTTGCTGATTTCAACAAAGAAAAGGCTTTGGTCCTTTCTGCTGCCTCACGTTAAACCTATTTATGAAAACATGGCCTAGCTACTTAATTCTTTGAGTTCTGTAGCTCTGCCTCTTCTTCTCTGAAACAAAACATTTCCATCAGAGGTTTATTTAGCCCTCCCAGATAACCTCAGCTCCTGTATCCATAGTTGTTTACACAGAATAGGTTTTATACCCTTCATGGTCAGGCCCTGTATTCTTCCTGATTATTTCTGAGATCTACTGTCCCTTGGGTCCTTTTGGCCCTGACATTGCTCTGCTTGGCCTTTTGTCCCCACTTGCTTCCAGATGACCCTGCTCAACCTCATCAGCTTTTGGAAAACATACATATATTTGGTGACTATGTATTACTCCGGCCTTTTTGTTTTTAAGGATGGAGTTTGCTCTATATTATTCTTAGCATTCCCTTTGTCTTTTAAAAAGAGTCCTCGGCGCCTAGGTGGCTCAGTGGGTTAAGCCTTTGCCTTTGTCTTGGGTTGTGATCCCGGGGTCCTGGGATCAAGCCCCACATCAGGCTTTCTGCTCATCGGGGAGCCTGCTTCCCCCTTTCTCTCTGCCTGTCTCTCTGCCTACTTGTGATCTCGGTCTGTCAAATAAATAAATAAATAAAATCTTTAAAAAGAGTCTTACATTGTGGTATAATTTACATTATACCAAAGTCTCCCCTGTAAATATATAATTTAGTAATATTGAGTAGGCTTATACAGTTGTACAACAATTTACAAATCTAGTTTTCAGAACTTTGCATTGCCCTACAAGTTACTTTATGCTTGTTTGCAGTCAACCCCTTACTGTTTCTTTGAAGATTTAATTGCTGAAATGGAAGTCCTTTATTGACATGGCTGTGATCATTCCAAAAGTTATCTGTGTTTTATTTTCATAACTAATAAATCTAAGGGGGAAATGGAAGTTTAATATAGTAGAAGACTAATAATAATGTGCCACTATTTCTTGGCATCTGTTATGCTCTCTGATTTTTCTAATAAATTTCTCTGTAGCTTCTTAGGGAATTTTCTTATCAGAGAGTGAGATTTGGGTGGAAACACTTGAAGCCCTGGGGTCTGTCAGGACATATTGATGTTAATTGTTGCTGTGATTTTGTTGGCATGAGATGATTTTCCCCTTCTGCTGTAAATCTCTGGAAGGAGCATGAAACCAATTGAAAGTTCTGTAAAGAAGAAGTCCACCTATATTAGAGTCCTGGATTATTTCCAACAAGCTAGTATAATTTTGAAAGTAAATTTTACACTTTTTCTTAAAACAATTTTGCTACATTCAAAACTTAGTGTGACAAGTCACAAAAACTGACTACTTATTCTAGTTGTTGTTGTGATCTCTTATATCTCACCTGACCCCTGGTTGAATCACTTAATCTTCATTAACCCCAGTTTCCTGAAATTTCCCCAATAATTTATCTTCCTTTTAGTAAAATGTTGTGCTCTCTTGGTAGGAAAAGTTGCCTCAATGGCATGCTTGATACATTAAAGCACTTGAGTGGATGTAGTCAAATTGTAACTGTTTCCAAGCATTTCCAGAGATAAGCAAAGATGAAGCAAGCCAAGGAAAGGGTGCCATTCTCCTTCTCTGAAAACTCCTAGCTAAAAAGAACAGCCTCAGGGGGAGATTGGCAAATCTTGGAACTGTTAATTTATATATGCAGTTATCATTTACTGAGTTTTTCTATGTGCCAGACACAATGTTTAGCATTGTATATATTTTGTTCTTGTAGAACATTTTAATACTCATATATACATTGTGGTCGCTGACATTTTCCCTTTTATAGATAAGGAGACTGAGATTTAGACAGATTGGCTAGGAAATGGCTTGGAAATGGTAGAACCGGTACTCAAATCCAGATCTCGCTGACTTCATATCCAGGCTCTTAAACATTCTCACATTTATGCTATATGGTTTGGACCTCTCTACATTTAAAAATAGGAAATTTGGATATGTTCTATGTTTCTTCATGGAAAACATGGCATAAATTCAAGATGTTTTCATCACACTATCATTACTATGCTTCCTGGAATGTGTATGAATACACTGTTTTCAAGGATTGCTCCATGACTGTCTTTGTCTATTTGTAATATTAAGTTTATCAAGTTTTGCAGTATTAATCATTTTATTTTTTTTAAAGATTTTGTTTATTTATTTGACAGACAGAGATCACAAGTAGGCAGAGAGGTAGGCAGAGAGAGAGGAGGAAGCAGGCTCCCCACCGAGCAGAGAGCCTGATGTGGGTCTCGATCCCAGGACCCTGGGATCATGACCCGAGCTGAAGGCAGAGGCTTTAACCCACTGAGCCACCCAGGTGCCCCAGTA